>JAXGGA010008948.1:0-53984 GCA_038373865.1 Uloborus plumipes
GCTCTTTCTCGGATCTGGAGATTTCGGACTTGGCTTTTCGGGAAAGGTCGGGTCTGTTTCTGTCCTGGCAGAAGCGGAAATTGTTACCACTGCAAAAAATAAATTGTTGTTTTCACAGTATACGGCTGAAATCAGAGGTTTCAGTTTAAAATTGTAAAAGCGCAATAATAAACTCTAGTTTACAGTTTATTACTGTAAAACTAGCAATTATACAGTTTATTACTGTAAAGTTAACAATGTTACAGTTTATTCACTAATGTTCTGCCTTCATCTGAATCTTCCATAGACACAAAACTCCTATCTAACTTGATATGAGCCAAGAAATTATTTTGCAAAACTCTGCGTACTTGTTCTTACATATTTCAAGCACTTATTTTCAGTTGCCGACAGTTTCATTTGAGTTGGGAAGAGGCCGAACAACACCTATTCTTCGTCCCTGTAAAAACCAACATTTCTTTATATGCCTCCATATTTCTCTGGAATTAGAGCCGCCCGCGCACCAATTACGGAAACGCCCATAAATATGGAGGCAGAAATTTCGCGCCTTTTTCGTGTTTGCCCCGCGCTAGGATACGTGACCGGAGCGCTGTTGACTCTTTTAATTCGTGCTTATTTTTCAGCTAATGTCGAGTTTATTGTGCCCATATTTTTGCAAACTTTACGAAGTGCGAAACGTAAAAGTGCACTTGCAGAGAAAAATATTCGCGCGTCAGAATTTAAACTCGGTCCACCCATAAATCCAGAGAGGGGGTCTCCCCCCCTATCGCCTCCCCCTGCAGTCTCCTAAAGTAATGGCTTTCTTCATAAACAATTCCTAAACTCCACGCTACGAAAACCAAACATTCCTGCATCTTTTTCGTAGCGCTTTTATTGCGGCCACCGTAATCTTAAATGAAAATTATTGAGACGCGGAGATTTCGGTGTGGAGAAAATTCCAGGAAACAATACAAAACCGAGAAAGATAAAATATTTCCTTCCTTCCCCGGAATGCCCGAATCCCAGTTAATTAGCAAACGGTTTAATTTAAACGGGTGGAATACCTTTCCCGGGTGATGGGAAGGGGTGCGTGCTCGAACCGCGGTATGCCGACCGCTTTTGTGCGGAGGCGGATACCTGCCGCTACTTTTAGGTCTCAATTCCATTCGGTCGAATGTCTTGTTCCTCCCCCCGCCGCTCCAATTTCACACATATTCCACGTCCGAAAAAAGGCGCCGGATATCATTTCGAAGGTGCGATTCCGAATTGTTGTATTTGATTGTTCTTTTTGTGAAAATATTATTTTTTTTTCTGAAGGCTCATTTGGAAAAGCGTATTGTAATGAAAATTTCAGTGTTATGTTTGAAAAATGATGTAGAACTATTGTTTCTTACCTAACTTGAATAGTATCGTTGTTCTGTGCTCCCTTATGTTTAGTGCTTGTTTTACAGTTTTTAGCTGTTTCACTTTTTCCAGCTTACTTTTACACGACTGGAGTGAATTCTTTTTTGATTTTAAAAGTTACACACTTTCAGTATGAGCTGTATTCAGAACTTTGGCTGAAATTTCCAAAACAAAATCTCAGACATGTTTTAATTCCTCTGAGTCTAACTGTTACTTTTTACTCAAGCTATGGTCATATTTACCTGAAGTGAACTAATATTTTCTGATGATAATGTTTATATAAATGAAAAAAAAAAAAAAAACAATAGTAACTATTTGCCAAATGTGCCCCTGAATAAAGGGGAAAGAGAGAGCACATAGCCGAAAAAGGCAAAAGAGAAACCAACTGTTAGATGTTCACATGTACGAAGAAGACAAAGATTAAAAAAAAAAAAAAAAACTCTTGCCTGATATGCACTTGAACGGAAAAGAAAAAGAGTAAATCATTGATCGATGTTGCTATCTAGGGTCGATCCAGTTTTTGGTTCAGGAGGATGTCATTTTAAACAAGGGAGGGGTCAAAGTGCAATTTTTGTGCGAGATGTTAGTGATTTTTTCGAAATATAAGTCACAAAAATGTAATTTTTGGCTATATTTGCTCGTTTTAGGCTGTTTATGACTCCAATGATCACCCCCTCCCCATATCCGTACCTGGTTCCCATGAGCGAGGAAGAAGAAAAAGGAGATTGATTGTTCTAAACTTTGGTGGAACTTGAAAATTTTCACCATATCGGGGTTTAAAGTTTTGCATAACTTTCTTCGGTGAAAAAAAAAAAAAAAAAAAAAAAAAAACTGAAAATATATAAATATGACAAGAGGGATCACTTTATGTGTAAAATTATTCTTTTATGGAATACAAATATCAACAAAGATGTATGTCAAAACTTGCGATTCATATTTTTGACAAGAGTATAAAAAACAATGAATGTTTTAATGACTCGCTATCCCATAATTGATTATCATCGATGAAAATTACAAAAATGAAGATTAATATTAACCGGGGTGTTTCTATTACGATTGCGAGTAGGCAGAATTTTACTCACCCAGCCGGATTTAATTACTTCCTAATAAAGCTGGCCTTTCAGTGGGCACGAGTGAATGACAAAAGAAGAACAAGAAAAGAGAGAAAGCGGGAAATATTGGCGACCCGATTTCAGACGATTATGTGCGTTTTCAAAAATATTTCTGGCGCATTTTTCCAGAACGAAAGAGAATGCCGCCGAATATTTTCCGGGACAGGGGGAAGAGGAAGAAAAGATTCGAAACGAATGAATAGAGCCGTCGAGCGCGCGCGAAAAGTATGCCCGGCTCCAGGTATTTTGCCTGTGTGCCAATCAGACAAAAGCGCGCCAATCTGCGGTTCGGGGACACACCACACACTCCTCTACCTCAAATCCGTTTAATGAAGGAAAGGTATTTCTCCTGCTTAAATTAAACAGTCTACTCATTAACTCGCATTTGCTCGTTCCGAGATCTCTCGAATCGGCGGGGGGTGGGGGGGTCGCGCGGGAGGGAGAGTCTCGATTCCGTGTTTTGGTTTTGCTTTCCGTAACTATGACGAGGGGGTCTCTAAATTAGACGGTGCGGAGAGAATTTCGGAATATCTGGAAACTGGTAATTAAACAAATTATATTATCCGCTAAATTTTTAGGTCTGAATCGGAAAAATCGAAGAACTTTTCGTCCGATGTGTGAGTGTTGATAAGAGAAAACTTAAAAGGAGAACTAGTTTTCCGTTGTCCAAGGTTCAGAGCGCTTTAATTGATTTTAGTTGAGAAATAATTTATTTTCTATTAAGGTAAGAGGGTGGAATAGGGGTATATCGGCATTAGGTAGCGTGTTTATTTTATGCTCTGCGAAAACGAAAATATCGTTTACTTCATCGCCATATCGGCGTTAGGTAGCTTGTTTATTTTTTGCTCTGCGAAAATAAAAATACCGTTTACTTCACCGCCATATTTGCTAAGCATCGATTTTGATTTCATATTTTAAATGAGTTTTCAACGTTTAAAAGAATGATTTGATACCTATATTTTGTAGATAATTTTACTCTTTGGTGGACCTTTTAAGATTGTTAGATTTATTTTGCGGATTGTTTTTCATTTACCTGCAACTTACAGTATTATTTAATGGATTACTTTAGTTGAATGATATTTTACATTGTAATGATTTTGAATGGCATAATGTGTTTAATTGGAATATTTTAAAAAAAATTTAGTTAAACCTTTAATTCGGTTTAAGGGCTTGTTAACAAGTAACATAAGTATAAAAAGTAACTTAAATAATGCATGATACTCCTAAATAAATATACCCCCCCCCCTCCCTATACAAATTTGAAGTGTTGGGCCTGTTTGTGCATACCACACTGCAAAAAATGAACTGTTTATACAGTATAATACTGGCAGCCGAGGTTCCAATTTAAAACTGTAAAATGCACAGTAATAAAGAGTAAAACTAGCAATTTTACATTTTCTTACTGTAAAGTTAGCAATTTTAGTTTATTGCCGTAAAATTTAGCTGTATTATACTGTGAAACAACAGTATAATTCTGGCAGCAGAAGTTCCAGTTCAAAACTGTTAAATGCACGGTAATGAACTGTTAAATTAGCAATTTTACAGTTTAGTACTGTAAAAGTAGAAATTATGCAGTTTATTACGGTAAAATTAGCAATTTTTACAGTTTAGTACTGTAAAATTAACTGTATTATACTGTAAAAACAACAGTTATTTTTTACAGTGCACTCAAATTAGCAGTGTGCCTTTAGGTTAACATGAGATGCTTTACACACATTCTGCGTGGCCACTGCCCGGATGAGAGTGAAAGTGTTGACATTCGCTCGTGGAGCTGATTCCCAACTTCGGAAATCTCTTCCTCTGCCACGGGACTGACTGCAACAGATTTGTTCTATCGAAATTCGATTCGGCGGTCCTCCAGCCAGCTCGTTATTCGAGAAAAAGAGCGCCATCAAAAACCAATGACTAGGGAAGCGTTTTTGTATTTTTGCTCCATGATTAAAAGCCCCACTCTCTCTGATCAGATCCTTCCCTGACCGCCCTCTCCATATCCTTCTAACTCGAGAAGAAATTAGCATCGATTGCCGGGCCACCGCTGGTCCATGAATATATTAGGCGCGGGCCAGTTTTTATTCGCCGGAAGTGAAGTGAAGACACGCCGGTATCTGCTCTGGAATCTCGGTTGGCCGCAGCCCTCTCTTCCCAGACTGGACCGCGATAGCATCTCCCCTAAATCGGTCGTGTATTGGCAATGGGTCGTGGCCAATGGCGCTCGCCCCTTCGTGTATTTGTATGGAAAGTACGAAGGAGCCACGCATTCCAGCCTCTCATACATATGCATGGTGTGTATTGGAAAGGGGTTGTTCGAACATTGAAGGATTTCGCCCCCTCAGACCTGATTAATCTCGATTGGATGGAATTCAATTCCTTCTCAGGTTAGTAGAAGCTCCCACAAAAAAATGAATCCTTCATGATATCTAAAAAGGGCTGTTCGAATATTGAAGTATTTAAGACCAGATTTAACCAATATCGGTATACAAGAGGAAGATATTTGAAGCTACCTTAACAAAGCGGTATGTACCGTGCAAGTGCTTTTAACATAGCATGAGATGAATTACATTCTAATTAATTTAGATTGGATGGAATACACAATTCCTTTGATTGGTAGAAGCTCCCAAAAAAAGCGTATTCAGCAAGATATATTGAAAAGGGGATTGTTCGAACCTAGTAAGATTTTGTCCCTTATACCTGTCACAATCTTGATTAGATCAAATTGAATTCTTCCTCAAGTTAATAAAAGCTTCCAAGAAGTGTCTCCATGACATTGAAAAGGTTACTTTTCTTACTTTTTACAAAGTTCTCTGAAAATGAAATTGTTGCAGCTTCTTGCAGCATATTTTTTGTAATTAAAACTTTAACTTCTTTTTACTGTCAACTGTGTGTGGTAGGTATTCACCTTGTTGGAGCCCATGCAATTCAATGACGAAGTTCTGAAATGTCTTTCTTGAATTAAAAAGAAAAAGCCGGTTTACATGCATCTAGTATTTGAAATAAGAGGCTAAGAAGAAAATGATCGCTTAGAAGTTGACTATTTTGTTTTCCATTAATTATAACAGGGATTTATCAGTACAAAGAATGCTTTTATAAGTATTCAGGTGAGCATTTAAGATTACCTACACTATTAATAGGAAAGAAAGTTTTCTTTTCATTTCAATTTCCTCCCACGCCTCACCCTCCACTTCCAATAACCGCACTGGGCTGACCATTAACGAATCTTCCGGACGCCTATAAACCCGATACCATCTTCGTTCCGGAAAAGATTCGGAAGAGGTCAGTCCGAGCGCCCTGATGACCCCTCGGTGCATCGTTCTGCTCCTCCTCCTCTTCCTCCAATCTCATCAACAGGAGCAAAAGAAAAGATCTCTCTCTCCGCGTGTTCTTCTTCTCCATTGAAAACCGTTTTCTTTGGGATGGCGACTCAATGGGCAGAGCATTAGGGGCTCGGACTTTTGATAGTGCGTGGAATGGGGGTTGGGCGCAGATAGTGGGAGGTTGGGGGGGGGGGGTGAAGTCTTCCGCCAGGTTTTATTCAATGGATCCCGCCATCAGGGCTTATCTCTCCGGCTATCCATTGTGGCCGTTTGCATCGGGAAATAGGAAGCGGGATGTCCGCTGAAAAGGTCTTTTACGGTTAACGTTTTGCCCTTTCGCCGCTCCGATCCGTGTACCTTGTATGGTGCGGCGTAATGGGCCCATTTATCGGTATCCTGTTTTTATGGCCCGATTTCTTTCCCTAAGCTGTTGGATACATTTTCTGTTATTGCCAGAACATGCAGGTATGGCGAAAACTCCATTCCTCGCTAATGATCCGTGTCTCGTCCACCACCCTCCCTCCCCTTCCATCCATCTATTGATTATTGTCGATATTTCTCTACAGTCGTGTATCACCGATATCGGATCACAGTGGAACCTTTTGCTGTCTAATTCGATAAATCTATACCGTGCTCGAAAACTCGAAACGCCATCCTCCCCTTTTCCTTTTTCCCACAAAACTTCATCAAACGACGTCCATGATATTACTGCCCAATATATATGAAGTTGAGTTCAAAGACCTCAGTGGCACAGCGAAGAGAGTCCTTGCTTTAACATGTGTGCCAATCCTAGTACGGCAGATTTCCCCGTCTTAGCCTTTAAGCCCCCTATAATCGCAAATCAAGCATTGTAAATCCAAAATACTTTTCAGAAATTTAACCAAGCGTACCGCGTTTTATCTGAAAGAAAAATAAAGCATTGGGGAAATGGAGGAAAAGTAATTTGAGTTTTGGAAATGTGTTATTTTTGAAAACCTAAAAAATAAACTTCACATGCGGAATGTCGAATATTCTAAAAGTTAAAACCAAGTACACTTCTTTCTTTCCCTCCTATATTCTATTCCGTCCTTAGGAAATTTATAGAATTGATGAATAGTGACTATTTCGGTAAAAACTGACTAAATCTCTTTATGCTGAAAAAGTAAACGGATATAAAACAACGTATAAAGGTACAAATCAGTAGAAAAACTTCTTGCGAAAAAAATGAGCTCATGGACGAAATGACATCCCACAAAAACCAAAAAACTAGTTCCTTGAAGCCCCGAAACGCGTGTATACATTTTTCTCGCTAATTTTTGCCTCAATATGTTGTTTCGTATTCTTTCACTTTTATTGTGTTTTCTGTTTTCGTACATACCTCTCCTCTAAAAAATAAAATGATAAATAATGAAAAAAAATCCCTCCACTCCTCCAGAAAAAAAAAAAGAAATTTAAGATTATTTTCACACCTTGAAACAAGCTCCAATAATATCTGTGAACTTACCTCTTTTATATTGTTTTATTTCTAAAGCATAATCCTCGGCTAAACAAATAAACTTCATCGTTTTTCTTCCTTTTTTTTACTCTACCTCTTTCACAGTTTCGTCTTCCTTCTCCCCGTCCTCCTCTGTTTCCATTTCTCAGGTCGTTCTCTTTCGCGTGTCGTCACGGTTGCAGTTGAAAGGGGCAACCGTAAATTTTCTCCAAAATAACGAGCCTTCCGGTGCGTCCTCGCCGGACTGGCCCTCTGCAAAATCGTTTGTTTGTCGCTGGAACGTTGTCCGATTGAGCCCCCGAGAATAGCAATCAGGCGGCCCAGATGGATGACACTTTTTCTCCTCATCCTACCTCCCTCGTCTCACAGTCACTCAACTCGGCCATCCCAAGAGGTAGGGTTGCCAACGCCGCGAAAGAAATAAGGACAGAGCTGGCTAAAAAATGTTGCGGCTGCGGTATTCGAACTGATAGATAAGAAATTGGGGAAGAAAAGGAAACTAATTCTGGTGATGGGAATTTTAATTGCTTTTGAAATATATATGTATTGTGAAATTCGATGAAATGAAGTTTGTAGTTTTCCCTATCGTTTAAGCTACCTAAGTAGCCTTTTTACTACACTGTAAAAAATAAATGTTTTTACAGTATAAAACAGCTAATTTTATGGTGGTAAACTGTAAAAATTGCTAATTTTACAGTAATAACCTGTAAAATTGCTGCTTTTACAGTACTAAAATGTTAAATTGGTGATTTTACAGTGATAAACTGTAAAATGGCTAATTTAACAGTTTATTACTGTGCATTTTACAGTTTTAAACTGGAAATTCAGCCGTCAGTATTATACTATTGTTTTTACAATATAATGCAGCTAAATTTTACGGCAATAAACTGTAAATTTTCTAACTGTACAGTAAGAAACTGTAAAAGTGCTAGTTTTACGGGTTTAAATTGAAACCTCGGCTGCCAGTATTATACTGCAAAAACAACAATTCTTTCTTTGCAGTGTACCCGTAATATATATTTTATGAAAGAAAAATTCTCAGTGGGTGCGGAAAGATTCAATGGGACAGATAAAACACCTAGAAACCAGGGCATGTAAGTGCAAAAATTAAAACATTTTTAGATGACTAGTACCAAAAGTAGTAATAGAAACGGTCATCTATTTTGGCGTCTAAGATGGTAATTGATAGACCTCGTGGGTGTTGTTGTATATCCTGATTTGAAAAAGAAAAAACTTCTTCAATAAAAACCTACTTATTGTTTGAACTTCGCATGCGTTTCGCTCTTAAACTTTAAAGTTCACTTATACCTTCCCTTGCTTCTCACTGATTCATATCAGTGGTTGGAAAAACTACATATTTTTTGTAGCGAACTACAACTACAACTACTTTCTCATAAATGTAGTTAACTACAGCTACAACTACTTTTTTCTTAATGTAGCGAGCTTCACTACTTTTGAAATGTAGTTGCTACTTCGCTACTTTTTAAAAAATAAATAAATAAAAAGAATACACCGTTTAAAGATCGACCGAAAAAATTCGAAAAGTAGTTTAGATTAAAAAAATACCTCATTCGAATATGGAATAGAAATAGGAATTGTCTTTGAATTTATTTGTTACTTTTCCTTTCTGTTCCTTTTTTTTTTTTTTGCTAAAATTTGTCCTTTTTAGATTTTTTTTTGCAATTTTTACGAATATTCGCCACAAGAAAAAAGTTTTTTTCCTTTGTTCTTTTTTTTTTTAAATTTTTTTCATTTATTTATTTTTTTTTTTAATTTAAAAGTAGTTTCCAGAAATCGCTACAAACTACTATTTTTTTGTGTCGCGCTACTCGCTACTCTACTTTTTTTAAAAAGTAGCGCACTACACTACAAACTACTAAAAAATGTAGCTACTACAGTAGTTTCGCTACTTGTAGCGCGCTACTTCCGACCACTGATTCATATGCATCCCATTTGCGTTTACTAGCGGAACACATACGCCCTGGTGGTACTAAAACAATAGACTCAAAATCAAGTTATTTGTTATCGAATCTACCCCATAGATTCACTTAACTCTACCTGGTTACATTTATTTTTTCAAGATGGAGAGAGGGAAGATTCACAAAACTTCATTTCAAGAATCTATTTCATCAATTGATTGCTTCGTATATTTATCAATTCGAGCAATAATTGATAACTGTTCGAATATTTTGACATTACTTCATTTGATTGCCGCTTTTACTTAAATAACGTTTGCCACTTCAGAAATTCTACCACAAAATGCTAAAAACTCTTCATTTAAGCAAAGTATGTATTCTTGTGAATCTCATCTTATGAATATTTCACTAAGTTTATTTTATTTTCTCGCGAAGTTTAAATCAAACTGACGAAATTGACCCTAGAAACGGTGCAAAAAGACTTTTTATATTCACTGTAAATAATGGATGCTATTTTTACAGTGTAATACAGCTAATTTTATAGTAATAAAGTGTAAAAATTGCTAATTTTACAGTAATAAACTAAAATTTCTACTTTTACGGTACTAAACTGTTAAATTGCTAATTTTGCAGTAATAAACTGCAAAATTGCTAATTTTGCAGTAATGTAGGATTACTAGGGATGATTCCTTTCGCCATAAGCAATGCCTTAAGTGCAATGCCCTTGATCTCATCCCCAATGTAGCCTCTCAATGTACAGGCAGAGGCAGACGCGCTTGAGACGGCGAGCGATCAAGACGGGCGAAGACGTTCGCCGAAAAGTTAAATGTAAAACCTATGTGTTTTTGTGTCTTCAGTGTGTGTTATAATGTCCTGTGTCGTCAACAATGTAAATAAATGTTCGTGTTCATGTTCATAGTCTGAGTCTTTTCCCATAGTAATAAACTGCAAAATTGCTACTTTTACAGTTTATTACAGCGCATTTTACAGTTTCAAACTGGAACCTCTGCTGCCAGTATTATACTGTTGTTTTTACACTATAATACAGCTAAATTTTAAGGCAATAAAATAAAATTTCTAACTTTACAGTAAGAAACTGTAAAATTGCTGGTTTTACAGTTTATTACTGTGCATTTTGCAGTTTTAAATCGGGACATTGGCTGCCAGTATTATACTGTAAAAACAACAGTTCGTTTTTTGCTGTGTAGAAGTGTTGACATTCAAACAGTTTTTTTAAAAAATGTCGCGGTACTCTCAACTTGCCGTGGATCATTTTTCCGTATAAATTTTTATTTCTTTTTCAAGTAAATGTTAAATATTTTTTTGTCGTAAGTTTGCATCGAGTGTGGAGAACGACACAGCGTTGATCTTTCCAGAACCCTGAATTGATAGTTTCATTGCTCGGTCAGCTCCCTGAAGATCTATTCGGGAGGAATGGGCTTCTTCCAAATGGTTCCCAAGGTGGTTGTGGTCACCTGTCCGAGAATATTCCAATTCTTCCCGCCTCTATCCGTAAATCAAAGGACGTTGTTTCTTCTTCTGACCAACAATGCAACGACAAACGTTGAGAGTCCAAATGAAACTTCTTTTTTAAGAACCACTACTTCACATTGTTGATTAAGACTGGTACGACATGCCTTTAAAGTGTATTTTAAAGTAAATGCCACATCTAAATCGTACAATCTAGAAGTTTGAATTTGGCATCAAGGGGAAGCTCTTGAAAACTCTTACCAAGCATTGTGAAACTACATTATGCAAATTGCGTAAACCGGGAAACTACATAATATGATACTTATAACAGTTTGTTAGCTTTATTTATTTCACTTTAGGAATAGTTTACGGCATATTCTAATTTCTATTACTTCGAATAAATGTCAGGTTTCAAAGAGGTTACAAGATTAGGACAAAAATAGCTAAATATCACATGCAGTTGGCACCACGGCACGGTATTCTCTCCCCCCCTCCCCTCCACCCAATTTCCGGTTATCTTTTTTTTTTTAGCTACGTATTTCACTTATAATCTACTTATATTAAAAACTGAGTATCTTTCTCACTATCTTTCTTTCTAACTATCTTTCTTTCTAACTATCTTTCTATCTTTCTATGTCACGCTTCTTTCTCCTGAACGCCAATGAACTGAAAGTCGAACCAGGTACCGATAGATAGGTAATTTTTTAAGCTTCTTTAGTTTCAATTGCTATAATTATACGATTTTAATTAGCGAAGATATCAATTAATAAGTAGTCAAGTTTAAAGCGATTAAGCCTAATAAATGATTAAATATGAAATCCATTCTTGCAAACCGTCGTTGCTATGAAACGGTGATAACAATGATAATGAGAATTTTGAATGAAGGCTTAACTAAATCAAACACGAAACTCATAAGCGGACCACTTACGTAGAATTTTTATCGCTAGCTACTGGTAATATTTTGAAACATTTATTTGTTGAAGAGCCATCTACTTATATTAAAAACTGAGTATCTATGTCTGCTTTTTTTCTTTGAGCGACCTGAACTTACTGAAACTTTCCTCACCATCTTGAAGGCGTGAAGCATCTCAATAATTCGAATGATTTTTTTATATAGGAAAAAAGTAAAGGCGTGAAGCGCCTGTAAGCGAGCCGCCTTGGCGGGGAGTAGTTTCTTTAAATTTTTTTCTCACTACTTTCAGGGCACGAAGTGCCCGTGCAACGCCGGGCCACGTGCGTGGTATGTCTTGAAATCGAATGAACATTAAATTATATCAAATAAAACTTCAGAATGAGATAAAAGTTAGAGAGGGGGGACGTTATGCATCAGCATGCCGCAGGAAGCTAATCTAGCTGCCCTGGCAGCTAGTAGCATTTAAAAATATAACCCATCACTTGACGAGCTTGAGGAGGTTTCAAAATACATATTTCACTTCATTTTTCGTTATGACATTAT
This sequence comes from Uloborus plumipes, assembly GCA_038373865.1. Taxonomy (NCBI): domain Eukaryota; kingdom Metazoa; phylum Arthropoda; class Arachnida; order Araneae; family Uloboridae; genus Uloborus; species Uloborus plumipes. Next base: position 12,120 of record JAXGGA010008948.1, read on the forward strand.
TTTAACATAAAATAAACCGGCGGCATTATGCACAAGTGATGTAAGCGTTTTTTTTTTTGCGGAAATTGGGTAAGTATCAATTAAAAGGTAATTGTCTATCTAATTTACAGTTACCCGCTACTGTTATAAAATTTGATAGCTTTAGCGCACTCAATACAGCAAATTGAAAAATGAATTTTTATTTTTATGGAATGCTAAACTTTGAAAAATGTTCTATAAAATAAGTGAGCAAAAATCTTGTAGCACGTACATGCCCTAAGCCAATGAAATATATCTCCAAGATTTTTAAGTATTTTTTTTAAAAAATCCTGCAGCACAAACAACATCCAGTTGGTTACTTTGCGAAAAGTTGCTAAAGTGCTGCTTTACGAGCGAAAGACGTGGCTAAATATAGGGTTGCGCTTATCAATAAAAGTAAAACTGAAAAATCCGAGTGGAGAAAAAACAACGAAATGTTGTAAAGATAGAATTGAGAGAAAGAGAGGGGAGGGTGGAGAAAAAAAAAAGAGCGGGATAACATCACCATTAAAGTTCAAACGAGTCTGCAGCACGGCGCGATCGCTAATTTGTCTTAATTCGGGTACCGAGGCCTCTTTTCTGTAATTAATATGTTACTGCGAAAAAGGAGGTTTATAAAGGGGGGAGGGGCCGTAATGAGGAGTGAGCTTATTTTTAAGAAAATGGTGTGATTTAACGTTGCGAAAGGGGGAAGGGAAGGCCAGGTCACCGGAAAACTCGAGCTCCAGGTTCCCTCAAATAACAATAATTTAGCGGAAAAGCCGGCGCTAAAATTCTTGGAGTGAAAACAAAAAGGCAAATCAATTAATCTGGTGGGGGCGCGCTGAGAGAAAGCGATGTTGCTATCGGATGGGGGCGGGGGGAGGGGGGGAGAAGGGGGCAGTCGAGCGAAACAATACCTTAATGGAAGATTGATTGTTCGACGTTCGCTGTTCGGGGGTGGGGGGCGGCAATGGCACCTTCTGGAACAGGCCTGAAATATTAACAACGGTGCACCCGAGAGGAAGAAGTTTAAACTTTGTTCAAAACGTCGTTCAATGAGTTGAGCGATCGCTCTGCTTCTCCCCACCCTTCCGCCGAAAGAAGTGTAGGTTACGGTTAAGGCGGGGGCATGATGTAATTTTGGAAAATACGCCCGCCCTTTTCTTACGAGTATGATGACGATTTCTGCTGCTTTTTTTTTTTTTTTCTCTCTCTCTTTCCCTGTATCATTTTTTCCTCTCTAAAACGGAGGGAATTACTTTTTGTTGTTCACGCCGTTATTGTACTGTTTCCGCGGAAGGAAATGTTTTTAATTTTTCCCCTTTTAATGGCGAAAACTTTATTAAATTTATTTTGTAAAACGGTTTTTAGTTTCTGACTTGTTACCGGTGATTATTCAGCGGCCGAGACCGGCTGCCCTGTTATTAAAAGTGATTTTTCTCGCGCCCGATGACGAGTTTATACGCCCTGATTATATCAATTAGACCGTTCCCCCGTCATCCGGGACTTTTTCGGCCGCATTCACTGCAGCTGGTCAAGAGCGTTTTTTTCCCCTTTTCCGTGGTTTTTAGGGAATATTTAATCACATATGCGTTTGGATAAAAACATGTATTTACGCTACCAGAATGCGCCAATTAGCAACGTTATTTATGACCAGGTTTGCCTCTCTGCTTCGGGAGAGCTGAGATTATGCCCTGAAGTTATTGCTGAAACAGGAATTTTTCACTTTCAACTTTACCAGCTGTTTTCAAAAACAATTTTCGCCCCAGCTTTGCATTTAAAGGGTTCAGAAGACGCTCAATATTAGAGTAATAATTGTACTTTTGTCCAATAGATAAACGCCTTTTTTCTGGTCTTGCTTTTAATCAACTTTTTTTACACTCATAATTTTTGCTGCTTTCAGCTAAATATTCAAACATTATTCTAGGTGACATGCGAGAGAGTACTAATATGTTGCGAAAGCTAAGATTATGCAGTAAAATTATTGTTGAAAGATATACATATATATTTTTATTTCGAAGCTTATATCCAGTATATATGTACGTATTATAACCGGCAATCAACCCTTCTTAGTCTTCACTCACACTGTAAAAATGAATGTTGTTTTTACTGTATAATACAGCTAATTTTATAGTAATAAACTGTAAAAATTGCTAATTTTACAGTAATGAACTAAAATTGCTTCTTTTACAGTACTAAACTGTAAAATTGCCACTTTTACAGTACTAAACTGTAAAATTGCTATTTTAACAGTTAATTATCGTTGAATTTACAGTTTTAAACTGGAATCTCTGCTGCGAGTATTATACTGTTGTTTTTACAGTAAAATTGCTAACTTTACAGTAAGGAAATGTAAAATGGCGAACTTTACAGTAAGGAAATGTAAAATGGCGAACTTTACAGTAAGGAAATGTAAAATGGCGAACTTTACAGTAAGGAAATGTAAAATGGCGAACTTTACAGTAAGGAAATGTAAAATGGCGAACTTTACAGTAAGGAAATGTAAAATGGCGAACTTTACAGTAAGGAAATGTAAAATGCTAACTTTACAGTAAGAAAATGTGCAATGGGGAACGTTACAGTAAGGAAATGTAAAATTGCTAGTTTTACAGTTCATTACTTTTGATTTTTACCGTGATTTCCAGTTTTAAATTGGAACCTCGGCTGCCAGTACTGTACTGTAAAAACAACGGTTCATTTTTTGCAGTGCAGTCTTCAAATCAGTACTTCAAAATCCTCATTAATCAACCTAGTTCATTATGCTGCCGTGCTAAGAGCAAAAGTCGTATCTGCAGCTGACTTTTAAATGAGAAATGGCAGTTTAAAGTTTGAGGCGTCCATGTATTTATTCAAAGGCAACTTTTTCAGATTTTTTTAAAAACTATTTCTCATTGATGAATGAAAATAAAAGGCTCTATTAAGGTGAAATAGGTGACAAAGGAGCACGTGGTGCACTGCAAAAAATGGAACTGTTGTTTTTACAGTATAATACTGGCCGCCGAGGTTCCAATTTAAAACTGTAAAATGGACGGTAATGAACTGTAAAGCTAGTAATTTTAGTTTCTTACTGTAAAGTTAGAAATTTTATAGTTTATTGCCGTAAAATTTAGCTGTATTATACTGTAAAAACAACAGTATAATACTGGCAGCAGAGGTTCCAGTTTAAAACTAAAATGCACGGAAATAAAATCTTAAACTAGCAATTTTAGTTTATTTCTGTAAAATCAGCCATTTTACAGTTTAGTAGTGTAAAATTGCAGGTTAACAGTTATTACTGCAAAATTAGCAACTTTTACAGTTTGTTACTATAAAATTAGCTGCATAATACTGTAAAAACAACATCCATTTTTACAGTGTATGGAAGAGAGTCCAAAATCTTCTTGTTCTTCAAATTGAACAACATGGATTAACAACATAATTGGAAAATAAGGTTTCGCGAATATTGTTGTATCGATTTATTGAACCAATGGAAAATTCCTGAACATTTTAGTATATGCAATGCACCTCCAACTCTTTTATTCCATAAAATCCAGTTAAAAATCATAACTTATTGTTGAAGTTAAATCTTGCAGTTATTTACCCAACGGACTATTATGTATGACTATTATTCCAGGTCTATTTCTAAATCCGTACTAGAGGTTTCATTTCATTTCATTTCATTTCACACTCCAGGGTCCCCCGTACCTACCACAGCTTCGTGGTTTAACCGGGATAGGGCCCTGAAGAGCGCTCTGTTCTTAATTTTGAACCAGAACCTAGGGTCGAGCAAACTCTAGGCCCAGCACCCCCAGAGGTATCGTTTCACTTGGAGGACTTTGTGACCACGACATTTTTAACGCCTCCCAGCCACCATTAATCAAGACGGTGGATCTTTGATCGGCTGGGATCGAACCCGGGTCCCACCGGACACGAGTCCGATGCCTTACCGATCGGGCCACCACGGCCCTATACTAGAGGTTTGAAATAACTACAAATAATTAATCGTTACCAGTGATTGTAAAGTTGTTTGTAAAGTTTATTTATTTATTCATTTATTACTCTTATTACGTTTAATTCTCTCTCTCTCTCTTTTTAGCGAGTATTATAAATTAAAGCAAATGCAATTTATGTATATTAGATTTATAAATCTTGCTGTGATTTTAAAGCTTAGGAATGCATTTATAATTATTTTTTCTCTGGGAAAAGAGTCGCACAAAAAATTACGTCAAAAGTAAATTTGAGTAACATTAATCTTTTGTAATTTATCTGTCTTTCTAACTTGTCGTTGATATTGAAATTCTTTTCTTCATCAGTTGTACTCGCAGCGAAATTTCTCAAACTTATAAAGACCAAAGAATGCAGAAAAGAAAAACAGCAGCTACGCCTTATTTAAAAGAATTAAATGAATAAATTGAAAGAAAAAAAAATAGAACTTTGCATTTAAGAAATCAAATTATAAGAAATCAGTATCAAGGAGTTTCATAATTAAAGCGATAATGTCTTTAATGAAAAATCTGGAGAAAACAGATTTTCTCCAATTAAGTTTCGAAAAACATTCCATGACAAAATATTTTGTCTCTTTAAAATTTCCCCCAGGAAACATTAATTCGAAAAAATTTGTGTGCGCTCCCCGCGCTGAGAGCCTCGAAGAAAATTAAATTTAATACCATCGGGGAAAATAACTTTTTAAATGCATCGGGGAGGCAAACAAAAGAAGAAAATAATAACGGCCCAAAAGAGACTGGAAGCAAAGTCGAAAAATTTCCGGGGGAGGTGTTCGAAAAGTTTAATTGATGAATTTTTAATAGCATCCATTCTGGAACAGGGGGAAGGGGAAGGTGGTAGGGGTTAGGGAAACATCTTTTTTCTTCACTTCACTTTGCTTTTGAGGAGGTTTCGGAGATAAGACCTGATAGTGCATAACCTTTTTTTCCGTCCATTATTCTGTGTTTTTTTTTTTCTTTCCCCCCTTCTTCTCTTCCTCTGTTGTGTTAACGATCCTTATACAAAAAGTTGATCCAATGTTGTAGGACCATGTTTGTATAGGTTGACTGAAACGCGCGCGTTGTTACATTTTTTTAAATCTTTTTAGAAAGGTGATGTAGGCGTATTGAAGGGTCATTTATTTTGCTGATCAACTTCTCCTTACGATGACATTTTGAAATCTTGAAAAAAAGGAGGAGGAGGGGGGGGGGGGGGGCTATAACTAAAAGGGGCTAACATTTTAATTTTGTGGCTGCACGTATTTCAGACTGAGAAAGATTTTTTTTTTCTAATGCAATTTAAATCACATTTATTGAGAATTAACAAGATCAAGAGGAAAATTTTCTGAAAATTGTTCACCGTATAATTTATATAAACTGTTGATGCAGAAATTAAGAAAATAAATAAATGATTATAACATTTGCAGATATTGATAATAATCAGAGCTTCCAACTGCTACGAAAAAAACGTGGTTTCTACAAACGATAGCCTGAAACTACGACGCTACGAAAAAGTGTCCAAAAATGAAATTTTTTTTCTTTCTTTTTTTTTTTTTTTTTTCAGTTCCAAGAAACATTTCAATCATTGCATATAATATCCATGTGATAATCATTAAGATAATACTGCTTTATGCTTAATAGTGTTCTACATTTTTATTAAAAATAAACAAACAAAATATGATTATAAATGATAAAAAAAAATAAGAAAGTTAATATTTTTTCAAAATAATCGGTTACTCCTTCTAATGTAAATTTGAACATAAATTATCCCTTGCTTATGAAGCTTGTTTTTCTACCTTGAACCAGACTGTCTGACAGTCTGGAACGAATCTAATGCTTGCATCTGTAAGTTAGAAAAGTTTTCCTGAAAAAAGAAGCCGCCTTTCTTGGCTTATCAGCTTATTTACCTATTTGTGTGTGGAATTAGAAAATAGTTCTTTTCACATCAACCGAACTTGTTGTTTAAAACTTTGGTAAAAAGTCTGATATTTCTTTGAATGAATGAATCAAAAGTGGTTTTGGAACTGCTTGTATTAAACGCTTAGTAAATCCCTCACATAAGAGTGTGAGGTAAATTACTGTCAAAGTTAAAACTCATTTTTGGTGCAGTGTTTGCACAAACTATTGTTTATATTTTTCCCCACTCAATGATAAATTTTAAGATCCCGGTTGCACAGTGTGAATTAAAAATATTTTCTTTTCTTTACTTTTTTTCAGGCGATAATTAAAATAAATATTAACTGAGAAATGTAAAGCATTGCAGATGATAATAAATACATAATAAATGTAAAACGTAGCAGGTGATAAATTTACAACTTGCATCAAAAGTAACAGAAAAGTTGCAGAAGTAAACGTTGAAAGAGTTTTTATATTTGTTTTTTGTTTGAGTGTATAATCTTACTTTTAGAAAGTCTTCTACTTTTTGCACAAGAAATAGTATTCACGTCCTATCGATAGATTTAAACTATTCTTTCCTTTTTATCGCTGCCATTCAAAAAAAAAAAATAATAATAATAATAATAATAAATCGATAAATTAATTGAACAATGGCAAAGAAATATGAAGCATTACACACGATAGTAAAGCATAATTAATAGAAAATAAATTAAAAGACAATAAATTCATTAGCAGTATTAAAAATACCAGAACAACAGAACAATTGCAAAATAACACAATAAAAGAGTTTGCAACTTATATCGTTTGTTTACGTGTCTAATCTCACTTTCAGAAAGTCGTTTAATTTCTGCATAAAAAACAGTACTCACATTCCACTATAACAGTTTAACTCTTCTCTCTTTTTTTTAATCGTCGCCATTCTAGAAAAAAAAACCAGAATAGCGCAGACGATAATTAAATGAAACGATGGCAAAGACGCATAAAGCATTGCAGAGGGTAATAAATTAATAGAAAATAAGTTTAAAGCACGGCAGACGATATATACAAACAGTATTAAAAATAACAAAACAATTGAGGAAGAAAATAATAAAAGCTTTCAACTTATTTCTTCTGTTTATGTGTCTAATCTCACTCTTAGAAAGTCGTCTATTTCCAATACAAGAAATCGGTTTCTAGTTGAGTGAGTGCTAAAAATCTGCTACCGAGGCGGGGGCCTTTCGTGTACATGTGCGTACGTTCGGCAGAGTTCATTTTTCTTTCACGTGTTGCGAGAGGCTTTTAATGATAGTACCTTCCACGTAGCACCGCCTCCCCCTCCCCCCTTCCCGGCCGACGAGAGAAATATTTTTCTTCATTTCAGCCTCCGCGGATCAATTTGAATAACATTGCAAATGTAAATTTCAAAGCATCGCGTTGCTAGGTTTTGGGGCAAATGACAATTTAAAAGTCGTTACCGCTGTTCATCGATTTCTTCTTATTTTATTACGATTCGCTCTCTCTCTCGTTTTCATTTTGTTCCCTCTTCGCTTCTTTTCCCTTCCTCTGGCGTAGGTGCTGCAACGAAACTATAATAAAGCGTTATTTAGAGCGAGTTTGTCGGCGAGGGGCTATTTGGCGATCAGTTCAGACTTTTCCCTGCTGCACGAAATTTTGACGAATGAAAAACAAGATGAAATATTGCGCCGCGTGTAACGAGTATTATGTAACTCTTGTTTGTTTTTTGCCCTTCTTTATTGGTGAGAGCGTCTCTTGTATTACATTTTCAAATTAAGAAGCCCCTGAATAAAAAACTTCTGAAGCGAGTCCAAACATTCTTTAACGGAATGCTTGTTTTGTTCTCGAGAATCAAGGTAGATGTCAAATATTTCTGCTGTACCTGAAATCGTATTATCTTTTCTTTTTTCTTATTGCTATTTTTTTTCTTTTCTCAGTCGAGTTTAAGAAACTAGGCTTTCTTCATCTATCAGTGCTGTGAGCTTGTGAATGTGCAGACCTCCGACGTATGAAGTATTTTGTCAATTTTTTTTTATTTGCGCTATTGGTTCATTAGTTTTATTCATTGGTATGAATCTTTTTTTCCCTCCAACCATGAATTTATTTTCTATTGTTGGGCAAATCTGACCTGGCAGAAAGCATTATAAAGGCTACATAGATCCTACTGACAGTATTCTTCCGCGCTAAGTGCAAAAGTAGTATCTTCATTCAAGCTCAAACTGAGATATAACTCTTTAAAGTTTTGCGCCCCCATGTATTGATTCAGATGAAACTTTTTCAGAATTTTTAAAAAAGTGTTTCGGGTTCTTAAATGACCATATAATTTTGTGTTTAGGTAAAATACGTCACAAAGAGCCACCTGGTGGCGATAACTCAATTTTGTTAAAAAGTGCAGATACGACTTATTTACTTAGCACGGCAGTATTGCGGCGCGGTCAGGTTAGGTTTGCTCTAACTACAGTTATTTATTTTTGCCAATTTACTGCTACATGACAGTCTGCTTGAATTTTTTCTTATGCTTCCAATTTTTCAGTTGATCCTAGATCAATGTTGAAAACACTCATCTTATTTTAATATTCCCTTCCTCATTTAATACTCCCAGAATATCAATCCAATGATGCCCATCCTGGCGTTTCAGCTTTGATTTCTTCCCCCTCATACACTCACCTGATTTTATTTTTTATCCTTATAGATCTCTTTCTGTCTCTTTGTGGTAATCTTTCCTTTATTGGACTGCCGATTGAAGTTTTTGTAGTGCTTTCCTCTTAATAAGCATCAGATTTTGGGCGGAGGAAAAATTGCTTCTTCTCTGAGAAGAACGTGAAAGGTTCTTCAAAATGGCGCTGTGTTCGCTAAACACACTCTTGCCTACTTTGTGCTTCTACTGCTTGCATTTGTTATCTTGTCTATATGCAGTTTTCGAGATATGCAAAAATATACTATCTCCTCTCCCCTCCTTTTTAAACAAAATATGTTTAAAAAGGAATATTTTGTCAATTAGGATTTTAATACTGTAAAAGAGCCAGCTCATTATTGAATTTAACTGCGTAATCGAATATTACGTGTTGGAAGTGACGGTATTTGTTTAAGTTTGCCTGACATATATTTCTATTTATGTCTATGTATGAGACTACATAGGGTACATTAATGTACAAAACTATATTTCCTATGCAGAATTGGAGGTGTTCAGCTCTATTTGGAAGACGCACAGTTCGTACAAAATCTGCGTCATTTTAAATGGAAATCTAAGGAACACTGCCTAGAACCCCAATCTGCAAAATATGCTCTCCAAGTTGGGAAAAAGCTCCCCACCTTCGTCTGAGCGAAGAACATAAAAAACGAATCGGTCTGGGGAGAGAAAAAAAAAGGCAAAGGTGGAAGAAGAATCAAAAAAGGGTGGCTGATCTCTTTTCGCTTGGCTTTTCATTTTGGCGTGGGGGTGTATTATAGGGTAGGGAGCACGGCAGACAAAGGTAGTCATTAGCGCCGGACCCACCCTTCCCGTGTTGCCGGATAACCTTCCATGACAGTCCTGGAATGGGCTGTTAATTGACCGGATTTGTACTCCGTGTTCGGAGCAAATGGATATTCAAAAGAAAAGGGAAAGTTTTTTTTTCGAGTAGTCTCTCCAGGTTTTGTAATTTATTATTTGGTTTATGCAGATCAAGCGGTGGAAGCGTTCACGTGTAGATTTTTTTTCTTCTGGTTTCGAAATGTAGAAGAATGTGGAAGGTGAAGTTAAAAAACATGATTCTAAGCTCATTTCGTATGCGATGACAAAACTTTTCGTTTATCGGAATTAAATTTGAGATTTTTATAATTGCTTGGTTCTACTGGAAAGCATGTAAAGTATTGTTTTGTCAAAAAAAAAAAAAAAAAACAGGCCTGGGAGAGGGGGATCACGACGGTCATAATGAAAGGCAGCTTTTAAAACTAAGAAGTCGATTCGAGGTAAAGTTTGATTAAGTACGTTTTCATGGGTTTAAAACTAATGAATTTTCTTCATTTTAAAATATAATAAAATATCTCCCATCACAATGGTAACATTTAGCATCTGGCATTACACATTTGAAAGATTTCTCTAAAACTACTTTCTTAAATTCTTCATAGTTGTGTTTGTTTTATAATGTATTTATTTATTTTTTACTGTTTATTTATCTGCCTGTTTAATACTTGTTTAGTTATAATTATTTATTTATTTGGTATTTATTTATTTTTCATTTGAAACAATAAAACTGATAGTGAAAAAAAGCAAAAATAAATAAAACATTTACATCTTATTCACAGAGCAACAAACATTAAAGAATTATTAACATTAATAATAGTTATTATTGTGAGTTTGTTGTCAATAAACGTAATTTTTTTGAGTCTGGATTAGGTTGTATACATATATTTAACAATTTAACCATTATTTGTTTTGTTAACAATTTTTAATATTGGTGATTTATTTAGCATATTTCAGAATAATCGTGAAATAAGAAACTTTTAGTCATATTTTCTAGCACCAGAATATTTTTTAGGTTTAGATTTAGTTTTCTGATTAAATTTCAGGTTCCCCTTTCACACCTCAGGCGATGCTTTTCAGCCTCTTTTCCTTTAAAAGCTCAGCAAGTTTAAATTCTGGGTACTTTAAAAAATAGAGTTTTTTTTTAATACACTGCAAAATTTTTTTGCAGTATAACACAGGCATCCGAGGTTCCGATTTAAAACTGTAAAATGCACAGTAATAAACTAAAACTAGCAATTTTACTGTTTCTTGCGGAAAAATTAGTAATATTACACTGTAAAAACAACAGTATAATACTGGCAGCAGAGGTTCCAGCTCAAAACTGTAAAAAGCACGGTAATAAACTAAAATTAGCAATTGTACAGTTTAGTACTGTAAAAGTAGAAATTTTACAGTTTATTATTATAAAATTAGCTGTATTGTACTGTAAAAATAACATTCATTTTTTTACAGTGTAGTGACGTGCGTATGTATTGTATTATACAGCCTCTGAATCCCATTCCATCAAACACAAGACCAAATACATGCCCCATCTTTGCTTAAATACGAATGAAACTACACTTAAAACAAACATCGCCTCCAAAGTAGAATCAGAGAATGGAAGAGGGACAAATTAAATGAAAAACTTCCTTCGATCTAGAGCCTGCACAATTTCGTCTCTTGTCTTAAGAGCATGACGGTGTGTATCTCCAAATTGCCGGGCTTATTAAAAGGCTTCTCTAGTAGCTGAAATAGGACTTCTACTCGAAGGAAGAGGGACATCAAAGATACTAAGTAAAGAGGTGCGAGTTCAGAGTTGATAGAATGCATATAGTAGGTAGATTCTGAAGAGCAAACATAGATTTTGTTAACACGAAGCATACACCTAATGCCTTTCGCGAGAAGTTATAAGACTTGACATCATCGTATAAGTTGTTGCAACGCTTGTAACTAGATGTATTAATTTATTACAGGCATATCGTATGGAGAAGAGAGAGTAAGAATTAGTTTTAAGGTAAGTCCTCGCAAAAAGCATTCGTTCCTTGAAAAGGTCGTGGAAAGTTTCTGTAGTCAAAATTTTACGAACCGGGTGACTTGAAAATATGACTGCAAATATTCTGCAGGAATGCTGTATTTTCTTCAAGTGCAATTAAAAATATTTTTGCTAATATGAAGTAACTATTGAACAGACTTTGTTGAATAGTGAAAAGCAAACAGTTGGAAGTCTGCTTTGCTTGTTTCTCTTAATTTCCAACATAAATGTAATTTACTCTTGCATATTATGCGTGTGAAGATTGAGAGAAGCCTTTAATTAAAGAGAGAACTAAAGGAATAAGGAGATTTCCGCATTGAGTTGAACAAATCAACTCGCCTTTTTTGTTTTTTTGATTATTTTTAGAATTACGAGTTTGCAAATATACGACGTTCTTTCCGTAATGTGTTTAGTACGTAATAAACAAATTTTATATTTAGTGCTCGTGTAAATACGACATTTTTGGTGCCGAAACCCGGGATCGAACTAGGGACCTTTAGATTTTGTTGACTAGTATGAAAATAGTACTAGTATATATATATTTATTGACAGTATGAAGTCCTTGACAAATTTTATCTCAGATTAAAAAATGCAAGTGTTCAGCTACGTTATTATTATATATTTATCTTTGTAAAAGTGAGTTGATTTACTCTCATACCAAAGGATATAACTAAATGTGAGACCATTTAAGAAAAGAATACGCATTTTAAAAATATGGAGATAGACCACTTTTGTAATGAACGACTCATTTTTACATAAAGTACACCCTCGTAATTACTATTTCATAACTAAATCAGGAAAAATATCTCCAACTGTCCAAACTTGGCACAGAGGCTCCTTGATGACCTAAAATTCACATAGGCGAGGTTTTGAAAATTTAAGAAAATCCAAAAAGCTCAAAATTCAATTTTTTTTGTCTAAAAATGGCCATTTTGTTTCAATTTTGAGTACATAGAGTAATAGAGATAAGCCGTTAAGCATAGAAATTGATAAAATTTAACACATTTAGATAGGAGTATTTTCCAACAAAGATTACGATTAACAATGAATTATCAATTTAAGTCTCACCTATTTCATTTTAGTATGAAAAAAGTTAAACATAATGCAATACCGGGTAATAAGCAACGCCGTAGTCTAAAATAATCTTCACAAATTATCAAGATGCCTCCGTGCTTACTCGGTTTTTCCTAGAAACATGAACATGGTGCCAGTTTTTAAAACTTATTTTCCAGCCCCGATCCGAAATTCCACGTCCGGCCTACATTCGCGCCGGCCATAAGTTTCCACACAAATCCCCCGACTGATTTGAACCGGCGCCTGGGCGTCGCTCAAAACAAATAACGTGTTGTCTGCAGATGTCGAATGCGGCCTTGATGGACAGACATCTACCTCTTTCTCTAAGTTCTTTCCTCCTTTTTATTTAAGGTCTTAAAAAGTTGAATAAAAGTATACGATCGTGTCTGGTTTGTCCCGTTTCAAATAGATTATTCTCGCGTTCACACTGATTTGATAAGTGTCCTAGCAGACCAGACGAAATCGTTGCTTGTGCTAAGGATGTCTTAAGTTATTCTGGAGCGATGCGGATTTGAATTCATGACGGGAGAAAATTCTTGTCTAAATGATGTTGGATGTCGAACAAATTTGTTTTGTTGACTCTTTATTTTACATGCGTGGTATGCAAATACAATGTTTGTTGACAAAATAATTTTGTAGATTCCAAAATATTTCTTATCTGAAGCTGTTCGCTCTAAGATTAAGCAATGACAATTCAAACTAGAGTAGAACCTCATCAATACAGACTAATAGGGGTTGCACTGTCGCTCGAATTAATGAAAGTGGATTAAACAAAAAAAAGTTCATAATCAGACTAATGTACACAACAAAAATTGTATTTTCATGCAAAAGAATGAAAGATAACATAAGACTTGTTTCAGAGAAATTCACAAAACTACATAAAAAATTTAAAATACAGCCCATAAAATTACATTCGCTTTGTCAAAATGACTGACAGGATTAAGAGAAGTCCGGGTTAACACGGTCTGGATTAATAGGGGTTTGCAGTACATTGAAATCAGTGTTATTTCCGGCACAGAATAATTAACAAAAAGCGTGGATGTGTCGAATAAATAGCCACACGCACAAATATTTATTTTTCAAACGCAATTTTTTTTAACAAAAATGATACTTGTCATTATGATACATGATGGTTTCTTATATTTAAATATATGAACATAAAAAGCCAAAGTTTGAAATTAAAAAACAAATATGTGCAGTAGAACCTACTTAGTCCAGGGAATTCGGATCGTCGAATGTATGGATGAACAAACTAACCTGCAAACTGAGCAGTATTTCTAATTCAAGAGAATTAAATATATAAGTGCATAACAATTTTTTTTTAAAAACATTATCAAGAAAATTACTACAATAATAATAATGTTTGAATAAAAATTAGGCGCTTTTTTATTCAAGCACAGTATCGACATATAATTTCTGTCCGGATTAAGGAAAGTCCGGATTAATGAGACCCAGTTAAATGCGGGTTTACTGTACATAAAAATGTCACACCCGTCCAAACGAATTGCGCCAAAACTTTCGAGTAACCACTTCCTAAAATGAAAAACGCGAAATCTTAATCTGTAAAACAAGCTTTTTGATGCTTAGAGTACTATGACTAGGAAAACAACTTTCAGGCTGTTTCGCTGTATTTCCGGAATGTTTGAATGCGTAATTTTTCTTTAAAAATATTTTTATGTGTGAGTATGTAACTCAATTTCTAAAATCTCTATATTCACTATTGAACGATAGACAACTATTGACCTTAGAATTAAATGCAGACTGCGTGCAGATCAACGTAACTAGCACAAGGACAGCGTAAACTAAACTCATGAGTAACCACTTTCTCAAGTGGGAATGGTGAAACCCACGTCTGTAAAACACGTTTTCTGATGCTGACAGTCTTATGTAGGGAAAAACAGAATTCAGGTTATTTCGTATGTCGGGGAAACCTTGAATGCAGAAGGCGGAGTTCGAAAATTTCAAATAGATTAGAAAAAGATTGCGACATTCAATCTTTTCAAATCCAGTGTCTCGCCAATGAAGAAAATAACTATTAAAGCACTTTTAATAAAGGTCAACAAATATTTGCTTATGTATTTATTTATTTTTGCTTCGGTCCGTTAGAGCCTTGTTTCGAAATGTTATTCGAAATATTCATGCTTATGGTCTTTCAATTTTTTTTTTACATGTTCTAGTGTTTGATGAACATTTTTGTTTTTCATTTACAACTTGTAACCGAACAAACTTTTTTCGCTTATTACTTAAAAATTCGAAAATTCACTTTCTCTATCAAGATCAATAATACCGTTACTTCAAAAATATTTTTTTTAATAATCTTTTTATTGTGAAAGTTTGATTCATTCATTTTTTAACTAAACTTATTTTTAGTCATTGTAATTAAACACAGTATTAAGTTTCCAACGATCCATAATTCTATTGGGTACAATAAGTTGCTAAAAAAGTCTAGGCAAAAAGTAGGTGTAACCAAACTTATTATACATGGAAAGAAACTTACATCCCGAACTCTTAAAACAGATCATTGCAGAAACTTCCCCAAAAAAGTACAGAAGTTATTTAAGAATTTAAAAGACGAAAAGTAAGCATGAAGGAATAAAATGAAGAAACTATGCTTGAAGATAACACATTTTTGTTGCTTTTACTTTACTAAGCCCAGTTTCCTCGACTTTTTTCGACCCTACTAGTAATTCATCAATAAGAAGATATGAGGGAAAAAAATCTTAATACATAGAGTGTATTCCTCACTTTTATGGTATTCAAACCTACTGAACGCACACAGTTACCACATTATATTTTAGAAATAAATGATACTTTTTTATTTTACTTATTTATGAATTTACCTATATTTATTCACAAAATTTACCATCACTAGTAGTTTTTTTTTTTTTTTTTTTTGTTATTTTTTTTTTTTTTTTTTTTGTTTTAGCTTCTTAGTTAATATTTCAGTTTTTTAGTCAGTTTCTTAAGGTTTTTTTTTTCCCCTTCCTTAACTTAAAGGCAAATGAAGACTGCAGAGTTTTATTTATTTATTATTTACTTATATTTAGTTAGTTATTAGTTTATTTTCACCATCTAATTTGTTTTCTTTTTCTTTTTTTTAAACTTATTTTTAAAAACACTGTGAATGTTTTCGGGGGAAAAAAACTTAATCCACACTTCATAGTCACTTAAGAAGAGCGTCTTTCTCCGAGATTAGCATCTGTTCCGACCAGGGAAGAGAGGAAAAAGGAGGAGGAGAGGAAAGAAAGGAGACTTCCACTCGGGCCGGAAGATAGATGACCGGGAGAGGCGGGGGTGGGGGATGAGGGATGTGTCGTCCGTATCGTCTGCTCTTTTGTGACCGACCAATTCGGTTACTTCCGCCTGATTTACAACCCCCGAGATTCTCCCTCGCCTCGTTCTTCTGGGGGGCTCCTCCCACCACCTGCAGGAGACGTGGCAGGAGAGGAGCGTCCTCTCTTTCACAGTCATTCTTGTTTCCATGTATATATATATATATATATATATATACAGGGTGTCCACTCCTATCGTGGACCAATAGCTAATTTCTAAACCGTTAGAGATAAGCATATAGTTCATTTAAGACAAAATCTCCAAATTATGAAAGGAATTTTGGGTCTATTCAATGTTTTTCCAAATATCAAATTTTGAAAGAGTTATGAAATTTAAATTTTTATACAGCCCCCCAGTCCTATCAATCATCTATAGTAAAACATTCTTGACACTGTAACGTTTAAAACTAAAAAAAAAAATCACTGTTCTACGACAAAAATTGATCGAGTTATGACGTTTTGAAAAATCAAGATTTTGAAG
Source organism: Uloborus plumipes (assembly GCA_038373865.1). NCBI lineage: Eukaryota > Metazoa > Arthropoda > Arachnida > Araneae > Uloboridae > Uloborus > Uloborus plumipes. The sequence goes on from JAXGGA010008948.1 coordinate 28,378, forward strand.
GATTTTGCATACGATCTCTTGAGCGATCTCTTGATGACGTCATGACATAATGCAAAATCTTGATTTTTCAAAACGTCATAACTCGGTCAATTTTTGTGGTAGAACAGTAATTTTTTTTTTAGTTTTAAACGTTACAGTAGCAAGAATGTTTTACTAAATATGATTGATAGGACTGGGGGGGCTGTATAAAAATTTAAATTCCGTAACTCGTTCAAAATTTGATTTTTTGAAAAACATTGAATAGACCCAAAATTCCTTTCGTAATTTGGAGATTTTTTCCTAAATGAACTATATGCTTATCTCTAACGGTTTAGAAATTAGCTATTGGTCCACGATAGGAGTGGACACCCTGTATATATTATATGTGTATATACACACACAATATTGAAGCAGTTTTCGTTTTAGAAATAGAAGTCGAAGAAAGGTATTCTGCCGTGTGAAGCACAAAAGTCGTATCTGCGCTTTTTAAAAAAATTGAGCTATCGCCACCAGGTGGCTCTTTGTGACGTATTTTACCAAAATGCAATATTATATGGTCATTTGAGAACGGGAAATATTTTTCAAAAAATTCTGAAAAACTTTCATCTGAAACAGATACATGGTGGCGCAAAGCTTTGAAGAGTAATATCTCAGTTTGAGCTCGATTGCAGATACCACTTTTGCTCTTGGCACCGGCAGTATAGCATTTACAATCTTTTGCAAAAAAGGGGGAAACTGCTTACATACTTTTCTTTTGCTTAGGAGGTAAGGCAATATAGGTTGGTTAGTAGTAGTTTCGCTGGTTTAACATCTACTGCCGCGGCAACAAGATTTTTGTCTAAAGTTTTACTTTCTATGCAAGTCATTAGTTATGCATGGGTTTGATTAATACGTTTCTGTGTTGTCAGTGGCATTATGATTAGGTATGAACAAAAATTTTAATCATTGCCTAAAAAAATAATGAATAGTTTCTATTATTTTTTTTTCTTTTTGATCACATATAACTGTAAAGCTTAACGATATATTCGATTTTTTAAGACCTTAATCAGTTCACTACAAGAATATCCGAAATGCTGTAAAGTCCCAAGAAGTCCAGAGTATGTCGTAAGGATGCTTACATATTATGGTATTTATAGTGAGTCTAGAACTCGCCTTTTAATTAATCCTACAGTATGTTTTTAAATGAATGTCCGTCAGACCTAAATAAAATTTAAAACTCTCTTCAAACTCAAATAATTTCTCTAAAATTTTCTGAAAAAAAGAAAGAAAAAAAAAAAAAACATCGTACTCTTAACAAGTCTTACATCACGAGCAGCCGCAAAAAGGAGGAGCTGAAAGAAAATACAGCACTACAAAACGACCAGAATGATTTTTCAAAATATTTACTCCCTATTTTTCAGTATTGTTACTTCAGGGGCACCTCAAATCTTGCAACTGACACTTATCGCTGGTCTGAAAATAAAAAAGAACCATTTATTAAAATATAAAATTTGTCTGCTAACTTTGAAACCTTCCTGCGAAAAGCGTTGGCATGTTAGTCTGTATTATTTAGGTGATCTGACGTACACTTAAAAATTCAGGAAGCTATAAAATGTAACGTTTATACTACAGAAAATTTTGACAGTAAATTGTACCGTTAAAAAAATTGCAATTGCAGCTTCACAAAAATTGATCACCACGTGACTTACTGTGGGGTGCAGATGACACACTATTTCCGCTCTCTTGATGTGCCTCATCTGGCACTGTGGATAGTAAAGTAGCGTGAAAAAATTGGGTCCCGGGTTCGGTCCGTGTCGTTCGTATCTCGCGCTTTTTAGTTCTCGTTTTCTCTTCCATAAAATGTTACAGTAAAAAAATATTTTACGGTAAAGGTTACTGGCAACATGGATGCTAGTAACTTTTACCGTAAAATTTCATTTAAATTTTTAACAGTGTATAGATTAAGCAATGTCCGGTTTATTGAGGGCTTACTGTGGCGATAATGTAACTTGCTTTGAGGTAGAGAATTAAGTCTTTGATTTTTCGTCGCTTCACCTCCGATTGACGCCTCCCTCCTCTCGGACATCCGTCAAACGCAATTACTCGCTCGCTCGCCGGGTAGCTAAGTCCCAGGATGCCTATAATCAGGCATCATATACACGAGCCGCCGACATGCCTCCGCTGCTACCTATGGCCGTATTAATCACGAGGGGGCCTAACAGTAGATAATAATTGGCTCCCTTCTCTCGCGGGCAGGTGACACCCAAATTGGGGCAATTACCTGCCGCTGACGGATCCCTTTGTCCCCTGCCGGAGCATTTACGCCCGTGATGAATGGTGCCCCGACAGCTAAGTGGCACCCCCGCCCGCCGTGACGTCACGGGATTCCTGCGAGGAAATGATACTCCTTGTACGGGGATACCGAGGAGGGGGGTGTTTTGTCTCACCGCGATGGAGCGAGTCTTATATGCGTGGATACCTGTCAGATTTCCACTCACTTGTTCCTGTATGTCTGGGATCTCTAACATACAGCCTGTGGAGAGCTTACTTACTGAACACAAAAATACTATTTGATAATGTATTCCCTTTTAAGCATTTTTGAGGAAAACTAAGCTTATAAAATCTTAAAACAAGCCTCTAAGATCTTGTTTCTGAAACCACTCGGGAACTCGAACCCGAGTAGACACATCTGCCCGATTTAAGGCGGAACAAGTACGGATTCGGTGTTTACGAGCACCATTAAGGTGGAAGTCTGATTTAGCTCAGAGCGCTCTGTTCTTTTGATCCAGACCAAGGGCCGAGCAAACCCCTGGTCTAGTACCCTCAGAGGTATCTTTTCACTTGGAGGACTTTGTGACCACGACCCTTATTTTACGACCCAGCCACCATTAGTAACGACGGTGGATCTTTGATCGGCTAGGATCGAACCCTCCGGTCATGAGTCCGACGACTTACCGATCGGGAAATCCGCTAAGCTCTTAATTTAAAAATAAATAAAATGACATGTAAGTGGTGCGGAGGAGGGCCACTAACTAGACTATTTAAACGAAAATATTGTTAGATTGTTGGCCCTCATCACTTCTAAAAGTATGAAATGTGGCAATTATGCAAAAAAAAAAAAAGTTGGCGACCTTGCTTTTGGTGATTATGTAATACATGTTCAAACAAAACACGAAAAAGAAATATCTTGAACTAAAATACAGGTTAAGTAAGGCTTTAATATTAATAATCTCTCCAATAGCATTTCATGTAAAGTTAGCTTAAGGGGAATGCAATTACTTAACCTGATACGGCACCCTCGAGGCTTTTTTTATTAGACAATCACAACAATAGCGACATATAGTTAGACGAAAAAATAAGACAATTACAACACAAAGTTAAACAAAAACATAATATATAAAATGCAGTTAAATTTCTCAGATTTCCATGAAAATGTTTAAATAACACTTTTTAGTTTACGCATATGAATCTATCGTAGAAACGTTGATTAATTGAGCCAAATCTATCGAGTAACAATTGAATCAGTGAGAGCAAAAACAACATCAGTCACAAAAATTCGAAAATTCGTTTTTTATGGGAACGAGCAGTGGGAGGCAAGATGTATGTTGATATCAAAAATCACGTCTTGAAAGATGCGGGGCCTGTTATTTGAATGTTGACCGTAGAAACAATGCTAGAAATTAAGACGTGTTTTCTCTCTCCTGAACAATTTGAAGTTCTTGACTGACGGTGTTTTTGTACTCACCGATTCAATTGCTAAAATGGAAATGGTGTAATTCTTGTCTGTAAAACACGTTTTTTGATGCTTTAAGTATCATAAAGAGGAAAACAACATACAGGTTGCTTCGTCTGTCTGAAAAGCTTTAAAAAAAATAAATAAATAAATATAGTATCTGGAAGTTTTCAAAACTTTAATACATTATAGAGAACAAGGGTCCATATTTCTCATCAATTTCTTGCAGTGGAGCAAAGATCAAACTTATTATGGATTTTTGTGGACAGTTTTTTGCAACTATGTGTTACCGTGGAATAGATAATACTGCATAAGTGACTCACATCATACTCACAGTGAGTCCCACAAACTCGGATGTCTTTTCCCCAGAGTCTCAAATAATGTGCGCCGAAAAGGAAATTTAGAAATCAAAAAATTGCTATTAGTTGTGGGTAGATGGCATTCTTACGCCTGTATTTACCAGATAATTTGACCCTCCGTCATGCTTTCTTCAACCCATAAAAAAAGCTTCAATCCTCGATTCCGATGCTTGGCTCAGATTTGACTAGTCTCACAAATATGAAACTTTATGCGTTCAAGCTTTTTTTTAAAATTTAGGTATGCACTTGGAAATTTAAATGAACTTTAATACATTAGAGAGAGCAAGAGCACAAAGAACTGAATCTCACTTGGAAAAGTGAGACCATGGACAAATTTAGCCCTCAACATTGTTTTAATTATCATTGTTCTACGAATGTTTGTATGCATATTCTGGCTGATGTAGAAAAAAAAGGCTTGGATAATGCAGGTATGCTTGAAGAAAATAGCCGCTGAATAAGATGGAAAAAAAGAAAGAAAAAATCTAGTCATATCGTGGGCTGGAAAAGCTCAAGACTTTCCCACCACTTAACTGCTCAAGTCTCCGATATCCCCTCGGAAAACCTTTCTTCTTTCTTTGCAGCTTTTGAAGTTCAAATCTGAAGATCGAAATGACACCTCCTTCCTTAAACCTGCCTCTTCTTCCGAGAATTTTACCTTCGCGGCCAGGGTTGTTGCTTCGTCGCCAACTGAGTGTCGCCAATGCATCCATCAGCATTGGGCAGCGGCCGAGACTCTGAGATGCAGTACTAACCACTTTTGAAGCTTACCGACAAGACAACACGCCAGCGTAATAAAAACCGATTTCATTTAATATCTATTTTAATTTTATAAAAATAATTAACTTATGCTTTGCTGAAGAAAAAAACCCAAAAGTTTCACCAAAACCAAAGAGTACACCTTAAATTAGATATTTTACAGAGCATGGATTAGATGATGCACAAAATCTTAAAACAGTAAACACTAAGCTTACTTTAAATTATCTATTAGCCTGGTCAATAAATCATCTATTTATCAAAAAATGACTCGCAATTTGGCAATACGGAAAGTATACCACTGTTTAGTGATTACATGAGCCCATACAGTGATCTGAAGCCATTGGCAAGGAATGTTTTGGTGAGTTGCATTAAGATGGTGGCAATTTGCTGGCTACAGAGTATGGGCATATCACTATAATTTGGTGCAGCATAAGTAAGTCAGTACCAGAACGTACTAATGTTGCACCAATATATAGTAAAATTGGTCACCACTCTTTATTCCCAGTAAATTCTCTCTATTTTTTGATTCAACATGCCACAATATCACTATACTGTGGTGCAACGTCAACAAGCCAGTACCAGAGTTTACGAATGTTGCACCAAAATATATAGAAAATTGGTCACTACTTTTTATACCCAGTAAATTGGCCCTATTTTTGGTACAACATGCCACAATTTTTTCACAATGGACGAGTATCTTCATCGCCAAATTGCGCGCTAAAAATACTTTACTAGTAATCCATCGAGTTTCGAGATCCTCTTGAAAGCAGAAGCTTCCTCGTCCATCAAGAAGCAACGTCATCGGCAGACGACGGACATCCGTCAATGGAAGGATCCCCCCCCCCCGCCCCTCTCTCTTATAAGTGAAAAAAAATGCAGCCCCATTCCTTCCGAAAGCCTTTCTAGAGGTACGAACTCGAAAGCTAATGGCAGCTATTTTTTTTAAGTGCCCAGTTTGTGTGCTTGATCTCAGTGAGGGAGGGGGGGGGGTGAAGTTTTGCGGGGATTTATTTGTAAGATGTGTTATAAATCTTTTCTACACATTTCCTAAGATAACAAGGAAATCAACAAGCTATGATAACATAGTTTTATGCCCATAACGAAAGTCATGAAATGTATTTGTGTAACTGAAAAACTGATGTTTAATAACGCTAATTCTGATATACATTGCGGCATTTTGCTTTAAGTTATGATGCTCCTGCTTTTATTTTAATCATAATTAAGTATAATTTTGAAAAAGTACTCTCTTTCTGGGTTGATCAACAGTGTGTGTGCAGCGGTTTGAGAAGCTAAAGTAGTAACTTGAGCAATAGGCGGCTGGTGTACTAAAAAAGTGGGGGTCAAGAGAAGTATGGGGGATCAAAAGAAATGGGTAGAGGGAGGGGGTAGAAGGCCACACCTCTGAAGTTTTTTTTTTTTTTTTTTTTTTGTGTAAAATTCGGCTATATTATAGCATTTCAACATTAATGATTAAATTACCTCTAAAAAAAAGTGGAATATGGCCTCAAAAATCAACCAAGCTAGCTAACATAGACTTCCTCCTTACAGTTCAAAGTTCCATTCTTATGAAATACTATGAAAAGGTTGGAATTTTCAGCTTGTTTTTGTTAATTTTAACTTTACTTTTGGTGAGATAAGTCAATCCACTCGGTGAAAAATCATTTTTCACTTGATCATTACTTTTCAACCATGAAAAGTGAGGGAGCAGTCGCCCCCTTGCCCCCCTGAACAAGCCGTCTATGACTTGCACGAATGCTGGTTTACGTCTTAGTAATGAACAAAAATAACTCAAACGAAAACTTACTGTGTTTTTGTGTTATACATACAAAACAAACTAGTCAATTAATGGGAAAATAATAGTGAATAGCTTATAAACTCAGCTTTTAAATAACTGAATGGAACCTTCATCAAAATATGATTAATGAAAAAACATTTCTGTATCATTATGAAATGCCAATTCGAGAATATTTGTTCTCTTAAAAGGAAAAAAAAATGAAGGAAAGAAAGAGAAAAGGGCAAAAGATGGCTGTGATGCATCGTAAAAATATTTACACCGATGAAATCTAGAAAATGTTCTATATTACCGGTAATTTAGATTTATTTTTATTTAAAAGAGGAGGGGGGAGGGTGCGTTGACCAATCGGCGTTTTCCTAAATACGTCCCAAAACTCCTAGCAACTTTACTGAGATGTAAGTAAAGTAATAATTAAAAAAAGGTCCTTTCTCTTTTTTTTCACCTCCAATCCATTCTGTGCCATTTCGCACAGTTTAAGTTGGTATAGGACGTAGAACCTAGTACCACAGCATGAACAGTACGATCAAGGTCCTTTAATTTTTCTACCGAAATCTCGGAATCTATTTATTTTTCTTTCCAAAGGAATACGCAAACTATATTAATGATCTTTAGAAATTTAATTTTACTTCATCAATGTTCCCAAACTTTATTAATAAAATCGCAAACAATACTCGTAGATTTATTTTTAGCCGAAGGGAAGTAATCGACAATAATTAAGATAGCGAAAATGTCCCAGAAGTCCTCATTTCTCTTATGATGGGAGTCATCGCGAGAAAGCAAAGATTTAAAGTTGGAATATAAAAATCTCTTCTTCAAGTGGCGTTTATATTTTAATTTGCATAATTTTTATTATTTCCACGGTAGATTCGGAGAGTGAACCTCCACCGTGGTAATCGGTCCTCCATAAGTTCGATGGCTCGAGTGCCGAAATCCAATCTCATCCGCAGAGTCCGGAAAACATTAAGAAGGATAAGAATCAAAAGTCCGAAGATGGAAAGAAAAATCATCCCGATGGATGCTATTCATTACCACCCTCGCTAACCGATAGGCAATTCTTTTCAGAGGAGGGCACTTATTAAGTCGTCTGCAGTCGTCCCCGGTTCGAGTGAATCATTTCCAATAAAAGAGTCCGTCTTGTGAACAAAAATAAGAAGCAGCCGATTTCTAATATCCGCGACGATACAAGCGAAGAAGAAAAATGGCGCACCATTAGCCCAGGCAAATGCTCTACGGCTCGAGCAGCGCGGGGTGGGATTCGAATACATTTTGGAGGGGGGTCGAGGGGGGCTTTGTTTATGGTCGAAAGATCTCCGATACACATTATTATCAGCTTCTTTAATTTCCGCGCCTTCCAGAACGGAATCTTTTCCACGCGAAATGATGGGGCGTCATTAGGTTTCGATTGGTTCTTTGCTAGAGCCCCGAAGAAAGTAAATTTAACAGTGATTAGTAAAATTCGAAAAGGGGGGTCTCTCCGCGCGCGTCGAGAAGATGATGGCGGCTTTTTAGGAATAATGGCAGCGGGGAAAGTTTCATTTTTAATGCACTCGCCCGATCTGCTGGCCCGATGTCGCCAGTCAGGCGTCCGTTTTTGTCGCGACGGGCCCTCTCTCTCTCTGATGATGGTGATATCTGCAAGACGCACGTCCTCCGCCGAAAAGGAGAGCTTTAATTGTTTTTGCTAATGATTATGGTTTTTCGCCGCTCATCGTTCTGATGCTGACGATAAAAACATCTGCTTTCGAGAAGGTGCCGTTATAACATATCGGCTGCGATTTAGACGTTCCTTTTTATCGGGGCTGTCGAGGGCCCGGAAATCATTCAAGGCGCGTTCTTATCTGCGACACTCAAGACATTGTCTTTGTCATCAGATAGCTGAAACTGTATGACTTTCGTCTCTTCCGCGTCTTATAACCTAACTATGTTATCGAGGCCGTATAAATGGAAATCTTTAAACAAATTAATAAACTTCTCTAAATTCCTTAGTAGAAATGGAGTTGAAATACTTTTTCCTTTATCTGAAATAGTTGACATATGTTATGCACGATTATAATTTTTTTTTTAATTTGTATTGTTTTTGGTTGTTTATAAAATTTACTGCATCAAAAGATTTTTAAACACGTTTTGTCTTGCTCTTTAAATAAATTTTCCAACATTTAGTTATCTTAATAACAATGCTTAATTTAATAACTTTTTGCATAAATTTCATTGCATTTTATAGTCATTCTAATCTGTAATTTTCTAATCTTGTCTTATCCGCTTCCGATTTAAAATCTTTTTTTGCCTTATTCCTTCTTAAGCGATGTTCATTGTAGGTTTTAATCGTATTCACTTGAGTGCATGAGGTGGTTGTTCTGTACATTAAAGTCAAAAAATTTACCCCGTTTTCAAGAAGTATTGATAAATCAACAATAGCACTTCACATTTGAACACCGGTTTAAATTCAGTTATTGGTTACTAAGAAACGGATACATAGAATCCATAGAAGAAAGAAACTTATGAGGGAACGTAAATGGTTAAAATATTATTTATAACCTGCTGCTCGTTATTTCATCATTTTTTTTAACTCGTTCTCTAGATGTATAATTCTATTTGTGTACAGCTGCTGTGATTTTGCGGTTTGTCAATGTCGAACTAATCCGCAATTAATTACATAACCTCCTTGTGATATTGAACCCTGTAGCAAGGGGCTAACAAATGTGGATGTCAATCAAATCTTCAAAACTTATGGATGTACGAGTATCTCAACTAGATGAACAGGACTTCACGCCGTTTTTGACCTCGAAATCCAATAAAACAGCATATCTAAAGTCATAGAAATTTTTGCATTTTTCTATACAATTGGTGCTGTAGCTGTCCCGAGAGCGATCAGTCATCTTAGGCAAAGACTCTCAACATGCGGTCAGCAGGCCACTAGTGGTCCACTGGCAATTTTTATGTGGTTTTCGAAAAGGTAGAGAAAATAATCTACATAATTTTTATAGCTGAAATTAAATGTACGAGTATTTAAGAAAACGTTTTGATTTTCTCATTTCACAATTGTTGTGAAAATATTATTTCTATCGTTTGTGGTCCGTTTAGGATTCTAAAGAGCTCCAAGTGGTCCTCAGTAGTGAAAAGGCTGAGAACACCTGCTTTAAGGCATGGGCACAATACTTAAATACATCGTGCTCTTAACTTTAAAATTCTCAAGAATTCTAGCTGAGGTTGTATAAAACTTCAAGAAATATTTTGTAAGTTCAACAGTGATTGGCCTTTTCTAACCTACGTTGCCCAAGTGGCAGACATGCTGATCCATTTTGTAATCAGAATTTATAGAGACTAAAACAAAGCATGGACTTTAATCAATCTCATCAGCATTTTAAAATAGGTATTTTTTTTCGGAAAAAATCGAAACTTATATTTCATTTGGTTTGACTGAGGAGTATCTTTTGAAGTCGCCTATGGCAGTCCATCATGTGTATTGCATTCATTACAGCCTCAACTTCCCACACTTTTTAAAGAAATTTCGTCCCGGCATTCGGTTAGATGTGAAATACTTGGCCCGCGAATTTACAAAAGAGCACGCCAATGAAATGCACTCACGTACAGCACTGTACGCACAGGGAGCGCGGCACTCCCCATTGGACGCTGCGGTCACGTGTGTTGTTTACATACTGCAGCTTCCCTACGTGACGTCAGTGCTCACCTATTCTGATGGAAATCGCAGGCGCCAAGGTAATCAAGGGAAGGAATTGTGTGGAAACTACATAAATACCGGCTCTGGCTTTTCGCGCCACGTAACAATGCAGTCTCGCCTGCTGGGTTCTGGGGGGGGGGGGGAGGCGCCCATTTGAATGTGCCTTTTGGAAGCCTCGTTCTAATGAAAGGTAGGGACTTGCCGCTGCTCCCCATGCATGCTGATTTAACCGGCCATGACAACTCCTTCTGGAGGCTTCGTCTGATTTTATTTCATTTTATATTTGTATTATTTATTTTTTCATTCTTTTTCTTGTTGAGCAGGCTGGATTTTCTGTCCCGCTGTCGCTTGATTAAAATGAGACATTCAACATAAGACGTAATGTAGAACAGGATTTCGACAGTTACAAATCTCTCCAGTTCGAGAAGTATTTTATCTATACTAAATAAGTTTAAAGAAAGAGCAAAGATTTGAAAAACTGCTTTTGATATTTTTTCGTTGAGACAATGATTTTGAACAGTGACCCTTGGAAATAAATCCCATGAAATTATTGAATAAGAAAAAAGTTCATTCTTCAACAGCGCACATCAAAAGTATTATCAGGACACGATGTCCTGATCGGTGAAGCATTTTGTTCTCAACTGGAGCGATCTATGCTCAATGCCAGCCGGTTGAAAATTCCCCCGTGTTCACGCATGGTGACTGGGGCATGTTCAATATTCTTTAGGTCACACAGTCTTCCAAGTTCCCAATAAAAATCTACACCTCCCGAAGGGCTCAACCAAGGACTGTTCGGCTTCTTGTTTGGATCAAAATGATCATGATGTTAATGGCTGGTGTTTTCATCAACGTTTCTATAGTTTCGCTGTGCTGTCTTAGATAACCCACTGAAATATCACGAAAAGCTATATTATGTTGTTGTTGTTGGGGCTCGATAATTTTTTCTTTAAAATTAATTTATTTTTGCACTAAATAAAGAAATGCAAAAATGGATACTCACAGATGAGAAGTGTACATACAAATGCATGTAGTTCATAGCCTCTCAATTAAAACTTCAAGAACGTAAGAGAAATAATATTTTCTTATATGTTGCCAGATTCGTCAAACATAAATAAAAATTAGAAACTAAACTAGTTTAAAAAGAGTTAAATTTTAAGTGGAATAACAACAGTAATCGCACCTTCCGTAGACAACATTTATGAAGAATCGTCAGTTTTTCTTCCAATAAATCACAACAAATCACGTCTACCACAATCCTTCCAAAGCTTGACATTGACTTTAAAAAGCAGATAGTTTCTCTGATGCCAGAGCTGTACTATAAACTCATTAAAACTTCTAAATCCAATTCTTCCTGCCATTGTAATGTGAAACGCATTCATTCATTAAAACCTGGCATTTGTTTTCCGTGAAACTTTTCTCGTCGTGTCGTTTTTCTTTGTCCCTTCTGTCCCTTTGACTCTTCTGTGAGATTTATTCCTTGTTTTATACATTTTTTAACTTCAGAAGGTACTTTCATGAATGTGAGTTGAATATGAGTGCTGGTGACGTTTTTACCCAATAAAATACTTATCAGTCTCAGCCTCTCTCGACAAGTCACTAACAGGTGCTTGTAGTGCTCCTGGTTATAGCAAGGTAAAAGTCCGACAAACGAAGTCGTGTTTAATTAAATAATTAGTTGACGCTTAATTAAAAAGTTTATTGAATTCGAGACTGAAAAAGAGTTGAAAACTTTCAGAAAAATTAGGTCGAATAAAAGTAATTGGGATGTGTGCGAAAGATTGTAATTTTGAATTTTATTCTAAAATGTTAAAAAACACGATGCTTGAAAAAAAAAATATTCCAATTACCCTTACTAAAATGCAGAAATTAAGAGATGACTTCATGTAATCAGGTCTTTCCATGATTTTTCGCATGGTCCTTTTTTTTTTAATTTAATGTTTCGGCTAAAAACTTTTTTTTTTTTGAAATTTCAAAATGTAAAACAAAAGCTAGCGCAAAAAAATAGTTATCTTTCCGATTTATATAAGCTTTATTAATAAATTAGTTTATGAAAAGTCTAATTTAGTAAATCGGAATTTTGTGAACGCTCATTTTTGTTAATTGGACTTTTGAGAAAGGTTCTTAAATGGACCCAAATATCCTCTGGCCAAACTCTTGATAATCCACAATTTTCTGCATATTTATTTTGATACTTTATTAGACTTTGATTAAAAAAAAAATAACGTAAAAGCAAAGAGTTCAAAACGGAATTCCTCTTGTCGTTCCTCTAATATATGCAAAATTTAGCACTGGCAATGACCCTAATAAAGTATCAATACATAATCAAGGTGTATAATCTGATGCATCATACTTAGTTTGAAGATAACTGAGGGGGGGGGATGACGAACTTTCTTCGAAAGAGCAAAAAAGCTTTGTTTATTAATAGCAAATAAAAAGCGAGGGAAAACATTATTTGAGTTTATTTGCACAAACATACGCTTATAAATCACGTAAGTTTTGGATATTCAAACAGGAAACAAAACTTTTTGATAAAATAACCAACACACAACAAAATGTCATCGTGAAATGTTTAGAGCATTTAACTACGATTTCCCTCTCTTAACTTTTCAGCATATATCTATGATAAAAATGTTAACCTGATAAAATTTTTGAGGAGTGTATGTCTTTTTTTTTTTCTCTTTCTTTCCTTCCTTTTTTTTTCTTTTCCATTTCAGATTAAAACATCTAAAGTGAAACGGCAATGAATTATAAACGGCTTTGAAATCCGCTCAAATACTTTGATTCTTAATTCCAGAGCTCGAGATTCACAATGATTTTGTTTTTGGTTTCAATTCCAAAGCTGAAGGTGAAAGATATCTCTTTTCGAAACCCGCCTCCATTTAGCGGAATGTTTTCGAACGAATCGCGGGATGTACACTCGCGAAATAGACCTCATCCCCATTCCTGGATCAGAGCTCGCAACTCTCCAGACCCCCATTCGCATTCACGGGGCGAACCCATCCTCCGTGGGCGATCCCAGCGCGCGGGGGAGACGCAGCCGGGGGCGGGGGCGAGGGCGGCTAAAGTCTGATTGCCTCTAAGACCCAGAGGGGCCCGCGGAAACAGCGGCCGGTCATCCTGCATATTAAAGGGCCGGCCGCGCCAGATTTCCACTTTCCGGTAATCTCTTCGGAGATCTTGACCGGAATGCCGAATGACGTCGGGAAGGAGGAGGGGCGACCCCCCAATTATCGGCTGCGAACGGTGAGCCGCGAGATGGAGGCATCTCTCTCCGACCACCGACGAGATATATAAACAAGTTGCTCAAGCGAAGCGTCGAGCTCTGTTCAGGCGGTTTATTCTTTTCGCATAGGTAAAATTGGACTTAGTTCACTTCTTGTTTTGAGGGAAGTTCGATTTACCTCATCAAAGTTATTCCAAAAGCATCCCTACTAAGAGAATATTCGAATTGATATATTTCCTCATAAAACGGCTGTCATTAGAAACGCAACGTGAAAACGCACACTTATTGTCTTGTCGACAAATTGTGTGCTCACACAGAAACGGTTTTACATGATTGACAAAACAATGTTTTTTCCTTTTAATACAATTAAAATAAAGAAAACCGGTGATATGTATTTCCCAGTACATATATTTTTGATGGTTTTAGAATTCCTGCTAGGAGAATATTCCAATTGATATATTTCTGCACAAAATGGCCGCCATTAGAAACGCAAGGTGAAAACGCGCGAATTATTCTCTCAGTCGATTTTCCTTCAGCACTAGCAGTGGAAAAAGCATTAAAGGGGAGGGAAAAAAAAGCGGCCAGCGTTATGACAATTCCATTTTGCTGTTATTTTTTGCCGCCATTTAGTTATGAAAGAGCGCTCGTAAACTGCACTATAGTTTTTCAATTACGGAGAATTTGTATTTGGGGAGGGAAGTGCCGCTATCTGCGCGGTCAGATAAATTCTCAAATTGCTTTCTTATCATCTGTAAGCATCGCCGCTTCCCTAACCGGAATTATTTTAATTAATGACTAAACAGTTCCTCTTTTTGGTTAATTACTTTTTTCTTCCCATGGAATTCGCGCCGTGCATTTAACGGGAAGGTAATGCATTCTATTGGCTAGATTCTTGTTGCCAAATTGTAAAGAAGAGAAACAATCAACCAATCCAAGGCTCTTTTTTTTATTTTTCCTTTTTAAAGTATAGTATCGTCTGCATTTTTTTCTCCCGAACCAACAAAAAAAGTTTTTTCCCCAAACTTTTTGGTTAACTTTGTCGTATCAGAGTTAAACTTGATTTGCTATTTCCGTTTTTAAACTCCCCCTTTGCCTTTTATTTGACTTTTATTCTATTCGTTTTCCCCACTTTTTTTTTCTGAAAAAATTCTCTGAAGCATGGACCATTTCCCACCATCCTATATTTGAATGAATTAATAAAAAAGCATCATAAAAAAAGTCTGAATTCTGAAAACAAAGTACTAGGCGTGGATATTGAACTTTTGTAATTAAATTAAACCCAATTCAAAAATGACAAGAGGTTATTTTTTCAACTCCCTTTTCCCTTTCCCGAAATTCTCTGCGCGTGTTTTGCTTTTTTCTTTCTTTTTTTAATTTCTTCCGCGATCTCCTCCTATCCCCCACAGAACAAACATTTCTTAATTTTTCTGTTTTTTCTCCTTCCAACTTTTCTTTTGGCTTCTTTTTTTAATTCTTCTCCCCCTAATGTCCGGGTGGTATAGCAATTAAGTCCAAAAGGTTCAATTTCGAAGCTGTGCAAAATTTATCATGTCTAGCTAGGGGACAATACGAGGGTCCAAAGCAAATGAAAAGAAAGCGCGGTGGTAGGGGTGACCGACAGCTATATGCTACAGATATCTTCTTAAGAAAAGGAGGAGAGAGGGAAAAAAAGTCGCCAAGAAACAAAAGGAAATAGGAACAATCAGTGGGTTTTGTATGCA
Source organism: Uloborus plumipes (assembly GCA_038373865.1). Classification (NCBI taxonomy): domain Eukaryota; kingdom Metazoa; phylum Arthropoda; class Arachnida; order Araneae; family Uloboridae; genus Uloborus; species Uloborus plumipes. Next base: position 43,602 of record JAXGGA010008948.1, read on the forward strand.
GATGCAGCCATAATAAATAAGTAAAAAGTAATTTCCACCAACACCAAAGGCAGCTTTTGCTTTTGTGTGTGCATATCATTATCTCCTTTTCTTAGCTGTGGGACTCTTTTCCTGTTAATTACTAATTGATTTGATTAGCCAGTTTTTTTTCCAAGTTCCCAACTGCGAAGTGTTTTTACAGGCGAACTGTAATGACTGGCGGTTAAGATTTACGTGTTTTTTTCTTCATCGAGAGACGTTTTATTCTAATGGTTTTTATTGCTTTCTTAAGGCGGTAGGTTTTTTATGAGTTTTTCTGTTCGAACAAAAAAGCAGCTTTAAGAAATACACGGCAGAAAAAAAAGGCGGACTATTGCTGTCTGACAATTCCGACAAAACCACTGCAAACAATTCATTTGGTCGTTTAAATAAAAAAAGAAAAAGAAAACTCTTATGAAAGTAAAGAAGAAATAACCGAATAAAATAATGTTTCGCCCCATATATTGAGCATTTTTTGTTATTCCTTTGGTTTTTAACCAGTGTGAGATTTGCATTCAGCAAAAGAGAAAGCGTTACCCAGTTCTTAAAAAAATAACAAAAAAACATTCAGCACTCAAAAGATTCTTTTTCTATTGCTTAATTTTTTCCCTCCCTTTTTTTTTAGAAACCAATACGTATAAAAACTTCAATTAGCAGCCCAGAAGTGGATGTGTATGTTTTATTTAGCCCTAAAAAGTTTTAAACTTTTAACATTACTTTTTATAGTTACAAAAAAGAGAAACAGATACAGTAAAATTGCATTTAGCATAACGATTTTGAAATAGTACGAGGGACTGTGTTCTCAAATGAAGGTACCATTAGGAGTTAGAGGTACTTAAAAACTTGGAATTAAGCTTATTGGAGGCTCGGAACAAAGTGGAAGGTTTGTTAGGAATAAATAATCTCTAAGCAGCTAGTTCATTAAGAGCATCGTAATTAAATCCCTTCGGTAAATTTCGCTTTCTCTCTAGAAAAAGAAATATCCCAACGACTTCATTGGGAATATTCATCTGAAATTCGTGGTTTACATGTGAAGGGGAAAAAATGAATTTTGTTTTGAAATTATGTCCGAGTTTAAGTTCATGTTTTGGTAATCATCATGCAAATGTTTTGAAGCAACACAACTGCTCTAATAAATGAATACTTTGCGTCGTTATTTCAAATTATGAGCCTTTTCGCATGAGCTCAAACATTGTTTCTAGGCCAAATACGAATACTAATTATTAAAAAAATAACACAGAAGATTTCTTTTTCTCTGAAAACGTAGTAAAAAATCCTTGAAATAAAAATAATGATTAACGATTCATAAAGCAAAATGTTTACTTCGTGCATTGTTTAGATCAAAAAAAAAAAAAAAAAATCCGGTGAAAGTCATTAAAATATAATTGAACTAGTATTGAGCTGTGAAAATGAAATATTCAAAGGTTTCAACGGAAACATGCATCCGATGTTTGAGGTTTTGTGGTTTTCCTGTTCATGTGAATTTGTTTTTGAAATTTTTGTTCGAGTTTAAGCTCATGTTGAAACACTTTTGTTCATGTTTTAGCTTAATCCAACTCTTGTTATAAATTAATGCTTTCAAGTCAAAATTTTCTTGTAAGTTCAGAAATTTCTGACTGAATATCAGTTCTTGAGCCAAAAGATGGCTATTATTACAAAATTTCGAAAAACATCCACTTTTTGAAACCGCTTGCCAAAGAGGTGTCATCATTTCGAAGGTACCCTCTCCATTCCAGAGAGAAGAAGAAAAGCAAAAGGCAAGAGTTCCATTTGTTTTCGAATTCAAGAGGGGAAGCGACGATCGATTAAGGATTCACTCAATATCGGTAGAAAAGTTAGTTACCTCTTCCGAATTCAAGTGGAGGCAGAAGTGACAACAGCAGATGATTGTGCTCGTCGGGGAAGGGGTCCTCTCGAGGACCCCTCACTTTGTGCGACCTGTCAGGGGACATCGACGGTTTTTTCCGACTCTCTCTCTCACTTCCTTTTGGTCTCTCGAAAGTGAAGATTTCGGAGAATGGGAAGGTTCTCGAGAAAGGAGGTGGCACGCGAGCAAGAGTTATGGTTCGACTTTCACGTGCAGTTGATGTAAAATGCTTGACGAAGGTGTTTTGCTGATTCGGGGACAGCAACTTGAAAACAAAATATCTGTTCCCGAGATTTAGTATACCCGATGAATAACGGAAAAAGCAAAAGTCTGTGCTACATTTGGTAGAATCCTAGTTTAAGATCCGGCGATAAATGAATAAATCTGGCAACCACAGAATTAGCATTGGATGATTGGATTGTTTGGCGACTTTAAGCAAACTCGCCAAACCCGAACCTTAAACTAGGATTCTACCCTACATTTAACGAAGAAAGAATTCTTTCATAGGAAGTAATGGGATAGATCTTGACGCAATACTGATATAAATGTGGATTTTACTGTAAGAACACCTACACTCCACCAACAATAATCATAATAATTCTCACAATAATAATATCAATAATAATAATAAAAAAGTAATAATAAAAATAATAATACTCCTAAATAATAATAGTAACAATAATAACAGTAAAAACACTTATAATAAAAATAATAATAATGATAGCAGTACGAATAAAATAACAATAATAATAATGATAATAGTAATTATAACAGTTATAAAGTTACTACTACTGATAATAATAATAATAATAAGCAAAAGTTTAGTTTTCATGAAGCTTTTATGGAAGTCAGAATTCGTTTGTTGGATAATTGAATAGGTCTTGGCACATTAATATGAAAGTGTTGTTATCCGTGCTCTGATTAACTCTAACTGTCCAATTATCCAACTGCGCCACCGGTTTCATTTGGTTTTTAACAGAGACTCAAAATTGAAAACATCATCTCCAGTGAATAGAAGAATGAGAACTTGAGAAAAAGGGATAAATTAAGGTCCAGATAACATAATTATTATTTTTGTATAGAGATCCAGTGAAGGAAATTGGTACACACACACACTATTTTTAAAATCTACTTAGTCACTACTGAATTCGATTAAAACACATTTTTTCTGCATTACGTATGCATTTCAAACGTTTTGATATAGTCAGAAGCATCAGTTGAGTTTCTTGTCCTATAATCTGAACCTTTGTCTACGCGCGGTTCCAACAGATTCGGATAAAAATAGTTTGCGGGTATTTTGAATCCAAAATATCGCTAGTTGAAGTAAGAGTTTTCAGAGGATGACAAATTTTTAGTTAGCAAAAAAAGAAAAGGAAAATCAGAATGTATAAATAAAAGAGGGAAAAAAAGAAAAGTCTCATAAAATTATTATCGTTTACGATGCGCAATATTTTCAAATACGTCTCATAATATTGAACAATATTTTGACACCACATAAAGGGTTAGGCTCGCGATCTTTAGAAACATTTCATTCTTTTGCTTTCAGAATGCGAGAAAAGGTAGGAACAACGCTCGGAATCGAAATAAAAAATAAAAATAATAACCGAATTGCTTTTACCTTCCCATGCAATCCCCTTCAAAATGGCAGATAATCGATGGCAGGAGGAGCAGGAAAAAAAATCCTGTCTGTTTATCTTATTTCCCCTTGGCTTCACAAACAGGCGGAATTCCGACGGTAACTACCTCATATTTATTTCATTTCAAAGAAAAGACGACCGGGAGAAAAAAAGAACATTTTTGATCCCTCCTTGTCTCGGTATCTACTGTTACAGCTCTTGTTAAAACTCTTTCGTTGTGCCGCTGCATCCTTATCTCTAGCGTGGAGACAAATTTATTTGGGTTCTGTTCGGGATGGGGGGGGGGGGGGGGCGCTGTTTACGCTAGAACACTTATTTTTATTTGTTTTTCGCTTCATTGCTTTCCGGTTGTCTGTTCAGTGTTCGTTACAGTTCATTTGCGCGGCAGTTCCGTTGTACAGGCTTTTATCTGGAGGTGCTGCGGAAAGGGTTTGTGGAAATTATTTTCCCGCCGCGAAGGATGAGTTGAGTTATGAATATTTGAATAATCGCCTGTGACGTTCGGTGAGTGACGCTCCGGAACGAAAAAAAATGGCATCGAAGCAATTCATGTAAACAGGGGGGAAATTGACATTAATGGCACTTATTAACGGTATCAAGTCAGTTAGAAAATCTTAATTTTTACCATGTAACTGTTATTTTTTATTTGTAATTTGTTTATCATTAATAGTTCTCAAGGGAAATATGCTAAAAAAGGCAGGGTTTTTTTCCAAACAATTTTTTTACAACTTAATGTAATGTCATTACTTCTCGCATTTCTGTATTTCGCTGTTATTTAGCTTCTTGAAAAGAATTATCAGCCCAAAAAATCTTTAGGGTCTTAACTTTTGAAATGAATTCATGAAATTCGTATTGAATTATGCGAAACATTCTAATTTCAGTCGAAAACATTCGAATTCCATGGCACTAGATATTGACCTTCCTTGTAAAAACTGAACGTATTACTCATTTTCCAAAATAGTAATATACTGGCTTCAGTTCGTAAAAATTATAGGTACTCTATAGAGGAAAGTAAACAGGTTTTTTTTTTACTTCCTTTTACGTAGTAAAGGAAGTATTGTGATCGCGAAAAAAAAAAAATCACTCAGATTTGAGTCTAAATTTTGATTTTGCTCACCCCCGAATGAATGTTCAGTAGTTTTTTCCACCTGTCAGCACGTGCATATGTACCTACCAACATATAAGCAGCCGAAAAATCCTTTTCAACCACCCCCGGGTAATTACGACGAGTTTTCTCGTAACGTCTGTATATACGTATGTGCGTGTGTATGTGCGTATGTATGTGTGTCGCATAACTCAAAAACTATATGCCGTAGAAGCTTCTAGCTTGGTATGTAGGCTCTGAGGATGGTCTAGTTGTGCATCTCCCCTTTTGGTTGCATTCGAATGTTCCCAAGGGGGTGTTTTACCCCTTTTTGCGGTAAATCAGTGTTAATTTCAATGCAGACTCAAGTGATATGAATTGGCGCGACCACTTGGCAATATGTCGCCAAGGTTTTGGTCGCCAAGTGTTTGACGCCAATTTGGCGACATATCGCCAAGTTGGCGACAAATTTGGCGAAAAAATTATTTTTTATATTTGGGTTCAACTTGGCGCTATTGGCGATATTTTGCGAAAAATTGACCGAATGATATTAAAATCAGCAATATTTAGAAAATTTACCATTGTAAAATATTTTTTGCATTGTTTCGTGGCAGATTAGGGGAGTAAATATTTGAATTGTTACCTTGCTCACACCAAGCACTTTTTTTAACACTTAAGGCAACTACTAAGAAATTTACACGTAAACGGAAGTAGTGTGGGGTCCATAAAAGATTTTTTTTTCTGATGTGGCCTGCTTCTGATATAGAATGTTTTCAAGTAATGAATTTCGTGAACGTATTCACACTAAGTTTTTTTCTTCTAAAATTCTGTCTTTATGAAGCACCTAAAAACAAGAGTTAAAAGTATCAAATGAATGTATAAAACGCTGTGGAGCTAACTAGTACAAACGGTCAGTTTTCAAGAGCTGTAAGGACCCTGCTCCACATCAGCGGAAAACGCGAGCGTAAAGCAGAAACGTAAAATGGATTAAATGGTATTCCTATGGAAAGTACCCGGATTTTCGGTTTCGGTCGTGTTTTCCGCTGATGTCGAACAGTGCCCTAACAGATGCAAACAGGTTTTCTCTTTGAACTTTTTCCGCATTTTATAAAATGAATTTAACATTCGGCCCTCTTGTATAATCGGTCGTGTTTCAACCCTTTGTTTGAAATAAGCACGTTTGCATTATGTTTGGGATTCTTTCGACTCAAAAAGAGCTAACCTCCTCGATGCGAGCAGGAAAAGAAAGTTAACGAGCGAAAGACGGATGACAGCCGAAGAATCCCCATTGGAAGAAAGTGGAGAGAGAGGAAGAATCCCGAAAGCCGTGTTTGAGTTGAGTTGTAATTTGTGCAGAAAAACCGCAGACGAGAGGCAAGGGGGTCTCCTCCGAAGGCGGGAAATGGATCATCCTCCTTTGTGCGACCTCCGAATGGCGGTCATCAGCGGCAGGATGTCATTTGTCCGCGCGTGATGGTGATGGTGATAGGGATGTTGAGCGCTGATGAATGATGTTAATCCGGCATTCTGTTGCTGAGGAGGATCAACCGGGATTCGGAGCATTTCCCTTCGATAGGCCCTTCGCTGCTCTTTGCATTCGTAATGAGATCGAGTTTTTTAAGAATTGATAGTTTTTTTTCATCATATTCAAGGCATCAGTAATATTTTCATTTATTTTCGCTCTTGTTTCCTCTTTATTCTCTCATGACCGGATGGAGAAGATCGTCCTCGGCTCAAATCGAGATGCTCTCTGGAAAAAACAGCGAAATCTGCACATTTTTTGAATATTTTTTCTTCTCGCAATGAAAATAAATATCGTGAGCTGAGTGCTTCAACTAGGTGACTACAAATTTGACGAAATAGAATGTTTCTCTTTGGTTGACTTTTTTTCCGAAAAAAGAAAAAATACTTATAATTATATAAATAAATTTAGAAATGATAGTTTAATAGCATTTAAAAGGAAATCTTCACATTATGCAAAAATCGAGAAAAGGCATTAATTTGTTCAGTTTTGCTCGAAACAGTATGAAAATGAAATTTGTAGTTATAATATTCATCTCATGATACATACTCTTATTTAAAAAAATTGCTGTAAGCAGGTCAACAGCAATAGCTACAAAAAAAAAGTTATAGTTATTTGTAAAGATTCGTTTACGATTTTCCCACAATCGTCAATAAAATATTGAAATTTGAAGTAACGTCCACTGGAAAAAAAAAATGCTTCATTTTCAGCGAAAACCAAATAATCATGCTTAATCCTTGAAATTAATGTGCTAACTTTATCAATAATTTACTTTCTAATTACATATTTTCGATTGAGAAACAATTAAAAATATGTTACATAGATACATTAAGACTCGTAAGTATAATAAAAACCTGTAATCCTTTCTAAAAATAATAAAATCTTTTAAAAAATAATAAGACTATTTTTTAAGCAAAGAACTAAAAAAGTAAAAGATGACTCTAGTTGCTAGCTTCAGGACTATGTACGCATATGTACCTACAAAAAAAAAAAAAACTTGTGCAGGATCAAGTCGAAGTGCCTTTTTGCTTACTTCACCGCAGTGAGTCATAGTGTAAGGAAACGGCTTCTACGGTTTTTGACGTGTATCTTGTAGCGAAATAAAGCTTCTGCGCCTTTTTGCTTACTTCACTGCAATGAAAGTATTAGTGCAGGGAAACAGCTTCTACGGAGTTAGACGTGCGCCTTACTGCAAAGTCAAGCTGCTGCGCCTTTTTGTTTATTTCACTGCAGTAAAGATATTAGTGTAAGGAAACAGCTTCTACGGAGTCAGAAGTGCGGCTTGCTGCGAAGTCAAGATTTTGCGCCTTTATGCTTTTTTCACTGCAGTAGGAATGTCACTGTAAAGAAACAACTTCTACGGACTTCGTCGTGCGGTTTATCGCTATTTTTTGCTTACTTCACTGCAGTAAAGGTATTAGTGTAATGAAACAGCTTCTACGGAATTCGTCGTGTGACTTGTAGCGAAGTCAAGCTTCTGCGCCTCTTTTTGCTTTTTTCTCTATAGTAAAAGTTTAAGAATGCGGAAAAAACTTCCATGAATGAAGATTTGCGGCTAGTAGCGTAATCGAGGGTATGTGCCTGTTCGCTAATTTTATTTTGTTTTTAAAAACGTGTGTGTCGTACATACAAAAGTTGGAACCGCACTTTGTAACACTGGCAAATTAGCTATAAAAGAAATTTTTTATTCAATTACGTTGTTATGGTTCAATACTTAATAGAATCCACATATAGTGCAGTAATAACTTGAAAGCCACCATTTTTGGACCAACGTTTATCTGGCCCTAAGGTACAGATATATTTAAACTAGAAATTGCATTATGTGTTTGAATACATGAGTCCGTCTTCAAACAAAAGTGTTCGAAAACATTTACAATTATCATTTCTGCTGCATATCACATTCCAACATCATAAAAATTGTACCACTCCCCACAAGGAAAAAAAATCAATCCTTTAAAAAGTCCAGATCCGCCATGACCTAAGACAAATGCCCCCGTAGGGATATCCAGAGGTCTAAATCCCTTCCCCCGACCAGGAATCTCTTTCTGCTTCGGAGGATCGGGCCAGGATTTTGTGTAGCGTGCAATCTCGTATCAAAGGCGGCGGTCCCGGCCGCAAGTTTACGGCTCCGAGTCGATCCCTCCCTTTTCCCCCTCTCCTGTCCCTACGTATCTGCAGGGCCCAATGGCTTACGTTCCATTGAGCTGATGACTTAATCCCTCTGGCCCGTTCCCGTGTAGGGAAAAAGAAAAGGGAATGATAATAACGATGGGAGAGGAACCCACAGTTCTTCTTCCCCATCAGCTTTTTTTTTTTTTTTGACTTCGGGGACGGTAAGCTAAGTTTTTGAAGTTTTTTTTTCCCTTTGTTTCTTTGTTATTTTAGACAGTAACGAGGAAAGACAAAGATTAAAAATCTGAGTTAATTGAGATATAAATAATCGGGAGTACTCTAAGTGGCTTGGTTAGGCATGAAAATTGTACTTTATAAGCGTAAATATTCGGGGGAAATTTAAATAAATGTTAATAATGAATAAATTGTTTTGCGTGTTTTCTGACGCTTGCAAATTTTGTTTAAAAAATCATTCATTTTTTCATGCTGAATGAAATAAACTGTCATCGGTATGCTTGTCAGTGGAATGAGCATAATAATTTAAAAGATTAATTAATAAATGGATAAGAAACTAAAACTTTGTTTAAAATGTGTTTTAATTATTTGAAACATAAATAATCGTGTTGATTTTGTGCCTTCAATATAATTTTGAAACGTATCTTCTTTAGGTAATCCATACTTACGTTCTTAAATTCACTATTTTTAAGCACCCCACTCTTATTTTATATTGCAGAAAACCGAAGCAAAAAAAAAAAAAAAACTCCTGAAGTAATCCTTTCTATATCCAACTTAAAAAAAAAAGTTTAAAATGAATTTTTAACTTGGTTCAAAAGTATCCCGATACTTAGTGTAACTTTGAACTGTGTCAGAAACTGATGTTAAAAAAGTAATTTTAATAAATACAGTACCAGTTTCAATCTGAAAAAAAAATATTTTCTTCATGCTTAAAAGCTTGATGTTTGAAATTAGCATCATAAGATTGCATTTATTATAATGCAAAGAGCAATAAAATACAGGATGGAAGACTTCAATGACCTCCAATCAGCGTACGAGATTCGGTTGCAAACAATCATTTCAGAATAATGATTAAATGATACAACGAAATCAGTGTTTAAAATGATTTTTAAAACAAAAATAGAAAAACGATATTATGTCGAATGTATTGAAAAATGTAAATTTATCCCACGTTGTACTATATAACTCTATGGTATCTCTGAGTTTTTCAGTTTGTGGAAAAACCTTAAAAATACTCATTACGGCAAAGAATAAAAACAAAATGTCACAAATTAGGAAACATAGAGGCTCTGTTTAAAAGGCGAAGTTAATTTTCATTGCACAAATTGAAGATATTTTTCACTCACATACAAATAGATATATACAAACCGTCCCCACACGTCCGAAGTCATAAATCCCGCCAAATCTCGCCCATCGCGGGAGAACGTCGCCAAGAAGTCGCCGCCAGTTTAACCTCCAATTACCGCAGCCCGAGGCGTTTAACCTACAGTCGCACCGTAATCCGCTCATCGGTAATTACGGACCGCCGTAACCGTACATCACCGGAAAGTCCCGGGCAGAGGAAACTCCCGGAATTAAACGACCGGTGACATCCGATTTCGGAAAAGTCCGGATTTTTGATCCGGGCAGTCAATCTTTTCCAGATCCGTTCCTTCTCGCTCCTTTTCTTTCCCCCGTTTCTTGGGCAGAGTCGAGTCGGTCGGCTTTGGGCTCTGGGTGAAGTCGATGAACTGCAATTAGGGTGGGGGAATCGTGTAACCGACCGAAACAATCCTTCCTAAATTTTCCTTACGGAAATAGTTTGAGGTAATTAAGCACAAAAAAGAAGGGAGGGGTGTTTTCTTGAAAGTAACTTGTCGGTGATTTTAAATAGAATAATAGAATTACAATGACTATATTTTGGGAGCTTTAAACATTTTCAGAGTTATGTGTTGTTTTTTGGTTTAGTATCATGCATGAAAAGGAAGTTTTTAGAATTTAATTTTTTTACACATTGCATATTGAGCAGTATAACAGTGTCACAAGGTACCCTGGTAGCATACGTAATATTTAAACGTTTGAGAAACGTTTTTATATGATTATCCCAACATTTTCAACAATTTCAAAACGTTTATGAAGCGAGATGTGC
>JAXGGA010008949.1:0-53977 GCA_038373865.1 Uloborus plumipes
TGCTTTTTTCTTTGAGCGACCTGAACTTACTGAAACTTTCCTCACCATCTTGAAGGAGTGAAGCATCTCAATAATTCGAATGATTTTTTTATATAGGAAAAAAGTAAAGGCGTGAAGCGCCTGTAAGCGAGCCGCCTTGGCGGGGAGTAGTTTCTTTAAATTTTTTTCTCACTACTTTCAGGGCACGAAGTGCCCGTGCAACGCCGGGCCACGTGCGTGGTATGTCTTGAAATCGAATGAACATTAAATTATATTAAATAATATAATTTCAGAATGAGGTAAAAGTTAGAGAGGGGGGACGTTATGCATCAGCATGCCGCAGGAAGCTAATCTAGCTGCCCTGGCAGCTAGTAAGAGTTCTAAAATCTGAATGGATTGAGCTGGTTTTCATTTGAAGCAGCATTTCTGCAAGCATTTCTTCTCTAATAAGTTTCATGCACGTTTTTAACCCTCGTGAGTTTGTTTTTAATGGCATTTTGTGTCTTTTATTCTTCTAGTTTTCTATTCAAAATAATGCTATTATTGTGTTTTATTTTTCCCGAATTGCATTTTTTGCACACAAAACTCTTGGGGTCACTTCCCCAGAATGCCAAAAAAAGAGGACGTTGCAACTTTTGTCCAAGAGAACTGGACAGAAAAGGCATCGAAAAATGTCATAAGTGTTTGAAATTCACTTGCAAAAAATCATGTTTTTTCAAGTCTCTAACAGTTGTAAATAAATCTACAGTTATTGTAAGTTTTGCTCTAAAGTTATAATTTTTAATGCATAAACTGAATTTTACTTTGATTGTCTTTTTAAATTTTACTCTTTTAGCATTAAAAAGTGTGTGAACTTAAAAAATGCATGTAATATTCAATAATCATAATAAATTAATTAAAAGAAGCATTGGGGTCGTTTATGACCCCAAGGGTCTTGAGTGTAACTGAAATGGGAACTCACGAGGGTTAAGTACGCATTATAAGTATCGTTCAATGTCGCTTGAAAGCAGTCGCTTTTTACAATTGCCATTTATTTCAAGATAGAGTCTTTGTTCTAAGCTTATACGTGATAATGGGCAAGAGATTTAGCTATTCTAAAAGTATTCAGAGGTACTTAGTGTTATTTTTCGTATTTAACGAATATTCAAATAGCATTTAATAAAGAACAATACTTTTTATAAATTGGCACATTTCTCCTGTTTCCGGCGCATCAGAATTAGAGATTCCTCATTAATTTCCAGGACAGTCAATATATATTTTTTGGTTTGACACTGGATTACCTAAGCCACTCATTTTGACTGCTTGGGCAATATAGATATTACTTATAAATATACCAAAAATGAAGAAGGAGGAGTAGGTAACTACTATATTTAATAAATACATTGATGTTGTATAGATAGACACAAAAATCTAAGAAACTGTCATTACATTCATAATTTTTGAACCCTAGTTGAAATTAAAAAGTAGTCAAAATAACTGCTTGGGCAATTAAGTGTTAAAGTGAGCACCGTGTAAATTGAAACTAATTTCAGAAATACTTGCAATGCACCACCAGGTCGATTATATGACCTTGAAACTGCAGTTTCATTCTTATTAGAGCTTATCAGTCTGAAATAGACAGTAACCAAGATAGGGGCAGATATCTTTTTAATACGCTTTTATTATTAGTTTCACATGTGGGTTTGAATGTAATGTATGTAACTCTGAATAAAAGATAAAATTTTACGTTCTTGCAAATATAAAAGTAACATATTTAATACTATCATTAAACACTAAAAGTTAAACTACATTTAAAAGCGTATGTTTTAGTTTTTTAAACTATATTTTTATTGTTATAGAAGCTAAGAGTGTCCACAAATTGCATGTATTTTTGTGTCTTAGGCCCTGGCGTAGAGGCGGCAACTCTCTTACTGATTGATTTCAGCTATCTGTAGAGAATTTTTTAAACAATTTTCAGAAGCAGTTTGTAAAGGCATTTTCGCGAAAATAATTTTATCTGTACATTAATACAGAAAAGCTTACGCAGTGTTGATCTTTTCAAAGAAACGGACTTTAAAATCCTCTTATAATAATAGCTCAGACAAACAATGACTTTTCATCATAAATAGGAAGGAGAAAAATTTTCTTTCTCTCCCCCGCAAGATCCTCTTGCTCTCCTTCCGCCTTAATGCTTCGCTCTCGGTGAGATCATCCGGATACTGGAACTTATTTAAGCAAGAAATGTCATTCCAGCCACCCTTTTATCCACCCTTCATTCTCGAGATAACAGTTCTTCGCCTTCCGTTCGAAAATGGAATCAAATATTTACCTTCTCTCGGGGGTCTTGTTAGTTCTTAATTGAATTCTTGAATTTTTTCGTTCATTTTTTTTCACGCGCCATTTCACTTTTTTTTTTTAAACTAGCGGTACCCGCACGGCTTTGCCCGTGGTATAAAATTAAAAGTTCATTTGTAAAAATATGATATAGCAGAAAAAATACTCTATTTTAGTTATAATTCAACTATAATTCCTTCAAAGTATGATATAAAAATTTGGTATGGACCCTACACTACTTCCTTTTACGTGTAAATTTCTTAGTAGATGCCTTAAGTGCTAAAATAGTGCTTGAAGTGAGTAAGATAACAATTCAAACATTTGCGTCCCTAGTTTGCCACGAAACAATGCAAAAAAATGTTTTACAATGATTAATCTCCTAAATATCGCCGAGTTTAACATCATTCAGTAGATTTTTCGCAAAATATCGCCAATAGCGCCAAATTGCAACCCAAAAAAAAATTTTTTTTTTCGCTAAATTTATTGCCAACTTGGCGATATGTCGCCAAATTGGCGTCAAACACTTGGTGACCAAAAGCTTGGCGAGATATCGCCAAGTGGTCGCGCCAATTCATATCACTTTGGTCTGCATTGAAAGCCCTGATTACCCCATAAAAGGGGTAAATCACCCCATGGGGACATTCGAATGCAACCCCAAAGATAGGTGCACAAAAATAAGCCAAAAGAAAAAATAAGAAAAATTTTGTTGCTCACAGAAACCAACAGAAATCTTACCAAAGTTTAAAAGAAGAAGAAAGTTTTCTTTCCTAACTTCAAAAACAAAATAATACATTTTCCGAAATGACATACTTTAGAAAGAACGTTGCAATATCGCAATAAGATAGAAGTAAATATACTGAAATAGAATTGAATGCCAAATTGTAAAAAAGTCGCCAAAAAATTAATTTTTAATATTGTCTTTCATTATTTATTAAATGCAATTATTGCTGCAAATTACAGTCCAATAATAAATAATCACATTGCAAAAGTATATTTGGAGCAATTTTTTCTTTTAAACTCAACTGATCCTAAAAATTTTAAGTATTAGTCATAGAAATTTCGTGCATTATTCTTCACAATGATAATAAAAACAATAAACATCGACAAAGATCAACCAGCAAACGATAAATTAAAAGCTAAATTCGTTCACTCAAGCCATTTGGATTGTTACAAAAACAAATACATTTTTAAAATTATTAAGGGAAAAAGAACGAAATAAAAACGTAACCATGGTAACAACATGAAAAGTTGATTTCCGTTGATAAAATAATTCATTTCATCTCTATTTTCAAACAAATTTTATTCGCGAGCAAAGCCATTTTAGAATCGTTTGGCTTGCTTTACTGAAGGTAAGCCTTGAATTTCAGGATTCTAAAAACAATTGTTACAGCTCTCCTGATGATCGTAGAAACTTCGAAAAAACGTCATTTTGTGCAGAAAATTTCAAGCTTTCGAATGACATAAGACTTGAAAATGTGTATGGAATATTTCTTCCCTATTTTATCGAATTTCTGCTAAGAATTCGAATAGAAAAAGAACGAAATGGAATGTTCGAAAAATCGCTTCGAGGTGCAAAACTACATACTACAAACTAATTTTGTGCCAAGTGGCATGAAAATCGACCGAACGGTTTTGGCGCTACGCGCGTAACAGACAGACAGACAGAAAGAAAGAAAGAAAGAAAGAAGGACAGACAGAACCACCTTCAGCTTTATTATTAGTAGAGATTGTTTGACATTTCACTAATAGTTTGAGCAGTTTTCAGAATTGTTTTAGATTTTTTTTTCTCAATTGAAATTAACACAGAGAAATAATTACATAATTTGAAAAGAAAGTTTTTAAAGGAGAAATGTTTCGCAATAAGGGTGTTTCCTTCAGTAAAAAGTACTCCTTCTACTCACCAATATTGATAAATGAGAGAAAAAAAAATGTGGTCAGAAATTACTTTTATTTTTACGACAGTTATTTTTTAAGCCTTAAGTTATAGCCCCTTAGCCAGGCCTAAGGCAGAACTACATGTAACACACTGCACCGTTCGGCTTCTATAAGATGTTCTTTTTTTTCTATTCCGGACTTATGAGTTCAAATAAGAATAAACTGCAGTCTCTGAATGGTATGGTCGAGCTGGCGTTGTATCATATTGGACCAATTTTTAGTTATTATTTATTTAAATGCCCAATTTCTAAAACGAACAGAGGCCTCGTATGACGTCGCAAGCTTTGAAACTTTGGTGAAAAGCCTAGCTGACGCATCAGCCATTTTGGATTTCCGGATCTCTTTTTGCCTATTCCACTAACTAGAACATAAAATAGATTACTGAAAAGGGATTAGGGAAAAATATTATTTTTTCAAAAGTTCATAAATTATATTATAAATCTAAACAAGCAGCAGAAAAGAAACTTCAAAGTAACTATTGAAGTGCATGAATTGAATATTTTATAATTAGCAAAATAGGAAAATTCTACCGTAGCTAAAAAATAAGTACAGATTAATTTTTTTTGAAAAAGCAGTATTTGTGCGTATTTACTTACAACATAGCCGTATATATTCCGAATAACCTCAGAATGCAACAGAATATCATTTCCTCAGCAGACAAAAAAAATTACTTCTTTATTCTCTGAACGCGGTAAGCTCATTGGTTTCTTAACCAATATCGCACTGTCAGAATAAACAACGAGTACCTACAAAGGATAAAGGAAATAAACCCCAAATCCAGGAGAAACACCTATGCGGGGTATAGGAAGACAAAGGGAAAAAATGGCCCTAATGTCAGCTGAAGGAGGCTGGCCAATCGCAGAGAGCTTATCAGCAGCTCTTTGATCGCTAGCACTTCCAAAAGGAAAATATCGGGTTTATTTTCACAAGCTAAGGGGGAGGATTTTGACTCTGATCTAGCCTTTTTTCATTAGGATGGTGCGTAAACAGAAGTGGTTTCGGTTGTGTTCGGACATACAAACGTATTAAAAGCGTTGATTTTGTCATGTGTGCTAGAACGAAATATTCAAGCGTATTTTCGCTTTGTATTTTTATTAAACACTAGCTTATTACCCGTCATTGCCCGTGTGGTTATTACTACAACATATCTCTAAAAATCTTTGTTTTTAACCTTTTGCATGCTAAAATGAAATATGTGAGCCTTAAACTGATCGTTCATTGTTAATCGTAATCTTTGTTGGAAAATACTCATATTTAAATGTGTTCAATTTTATCAATTTTTACGCTTAAAAGCTTATATCTATTACTCTCTATATTCAAAATTGAAAGAAAATGGCCATTTTGAGACAAAAAATTTAAACTTTGAGCCGTTTGGACTTTTTTTTAATTTCAAAACCCCGCCTACTATACATGAGTGCATCAAGGAGTCTCTGTGCCAAGTTTGATGAAAATTTGACGAAACCTGGATTTGTATAAGGAACAAACATTCATTTTTACATATATAGATAAACAGCTGCGTGGCCGGGCTCTGCACGGGATCTACATTAAAAACAAACGTTTTGTCAAATGACGAGTCAATAATATTAAAAATCTTTCACGCTCGTGCAGAAATCCAATTTGAAATGGAAATTTCAAAATTTAAAAATGCCCATATTTTCTTTTCTGGGTGAAGGTAGCGCTTAGGAGTTTTCGAAACGTTCAGAAATGCCCCTAAAAGGTATTTTTTGCGAGCTTTCCAATGAGAGACCCAAATCGAGAAAATCCGATAGTTACTTCCGGTAGAAAGAGACATTTTAAGCCATTTTTGCGAATGTAGACGCTTAGAAGTACAGAAACTAGTTACAATACAGCGATATTTAAAACTATTTATATCGTATCGTAACAGTTTTTGAAATATATAAATCTATTTCTGCGCATTTAAGAAAGGATTACTCATAACTCCGAATCATTACATCTAGTCGTCGTTGTAATTTTTATTCTTTTTAATAAAGTTACTTCATATCATATAACTGACATGAAATTGAAATTTTTAATCTTCAGCTTTCTTCAAAACACAGTAAGCTACACAGCTCAAACTATTTCATATAATGATCGATGTACTTGTGCTTGGGTAAAACAACTATTTCACGTGATTTCTTTCCTGACATATCGTAAAATGGGGTTATAGGAACAGCGGGTGGTTCGGAACAAAACTTCCTGATCGTACAAAGAAATTCCTCATAAATAAACTGTTGTGTATTTTTGGCAGTTAAATTTCTTTTAGAAAGGTAATATTATAAGAAGTAGGAACAAACTAATTTTGTCATTCTGGCACACTATTGGTTTCTGTTGAAGGGTGCAAGCCGGTAGCTAAAACACGTCAAGTTTTCATCGTCCGCAAAACTTTGTACTTCAGTACAGACCCCTTTACATTTCAAATCTAAAATTAGTATGTTTTAATTACGCATATATCTGAGCAACAGAGTACCACATAAGAAGAGACAACATATTTTAATTGTAGCATAAAAATGAGGAATTCTTCATAATGTCATAGGATAAGGATTTGCGGGGTGAATCGGAACACTTTGTTTTGTTGTTCCAATTCAAACTTATTTAAAGGCAGGCGCGGATACAAGGGAGGGGCGATGGGGGCGATCGCCTCTCCTTTGGGGGACTCCTCCTCAATAATTTTTCGACATTGAAGTTCTAAAAATTCAATTTCATACGAGTTTTATTGAAGTTGGGGGAAGAAGGTTTGAAATTCTCCCCTGGAAATGTTTTGGAGTTGAAGTCCGAATACTTTTTCCTTTGTGTTCAATATTTGTAAACCAGTATGCATAGCAAAATTTAAGTTAAAAAAATAAATCGCCCCTCTCTTGGAAAAATTCTGGATCCGCCCTTGTTTAAAGGAAACTGTTAAAAACCAAGATTCGAACCCCAATTATTCTAGTCAACACAAGGATTTATTACTGTTTCTCCCTTCTCGTGAGCAACTAGATCTTAGAATTACATACAGTTGCAGATTTAAAAATATTTTTGCTCAAGGAGACTTCTTTATACTTAAAATACATGGGGGAAAGTCATACAGACTTCATGTAGCAAAAGTCCAGCACACAGACAGTGATGAATAAGTGGGAAAATTTTACAAGATAATCCACAAAATAAACAGAGATTTCAAGAAGCTAAAGAGGCAACGTTCATCTCAGAAGATGTTATGAAAAGCCTTTTACCAAGCCACAACTGCTAGTTTTAAGGACAAGTATATATTTGTGAACGACATGAGTGACTTCAATTTATGTTAAATGTTGTGTTTCAATTCAAAAGCATTTTTTAAAATTTTAACTTTTCATAAGTTGAAAATTATTTTGAATTTTGACAAATCATAAACGTTTTCTGGAAAAGAAAATAAACTTTATTTGATAGTAACTATCTGTTCTTATTCTCCCGATCAATATTTCTCATGTTTGTGAGGCCTATTACAGGTTAAATTTAAAAAAAATAAAAATTTTAACATGTGTTCCGATTGACCCCATCAGCCTTGTGATTCGGAACACCCCTAAATTCCTATATATATAAATAATAACTACTCAAAATGTTTTGTATTTGCTTGGAATATCAAAAGAAAAGCAAGACCGAAGTTTTTACCCAAAAAATCTAATTGAAAAAAAATCTCTCAACTATTTTTTTTACTGTCAAAGCTGAAAAGTGTTTCGATTCACCCCATTTTACGGTGTCCGAAATTAGTTTCAAAAATGTTCAGTCGCTTCTTTGAAAAAGTAGTTCCATTTATGGCTTATGGACTATCATGACTACACATATTTTTCGAAGTTCCTCACGATTTTCGGAGACCCCACTTTTACGATTGAACCAAACACTCAACAGGAAATATATTTGCTTTGGTTTGGAATCACGTGTGGGAAATTCCCAAGTCGTAAAAAGAAATATTTCTCCGATGTTGGCCCAAAAAAGCAATACCACACTAACAGCTGCTGTTCTGAGGCTCACATAAGTAAAGAACTTTGCACCCTATGCGCTTGTTTCATCATTTACTGCTGCTTTACTTTTTTTTTTTTTTTTTGGTATTGTTTTTAAGAGAGCTCACAGAATAAAGGATAGATCCGGTTGAACGCCCGCTTATTAGTATATCGATTAAAAGAATGTACCGCTTAATACAATACATTTTCAATGTACCAAACAGTTGTAATGTATTATTTTGATCCTAGACAAGGGAATATTACATTTATTAAAATAGGTTTTCGTGGAAAAATGGCTATTCCAAAGCCGGCTTGAATATTTTTTTTATCTGTAGTTATTTTTACACAAAACTATATTTTCTATATTTCATACTCTATTTTCAAAATATCAATACAATATTTTATAACAAACTAAAAAAGAGCCATTTCTTTTTTAAAACCATTTGCACGGTATAAAATTTTGTATTTTGTTTCATTAACCGACGAAAAAACGAAGGAGGTTCTCTGGTTGACCGGTATATATTTTTTTTAATGTATGACCACGCATAACTTTTTACTGAATAGGCCGATTTTGATAATTTTTTTCTTGTTGGAAAGGGTACACCTCCCTGGTGGTACCATGGTCCTATGATGCGGGGTTTGAGAACGGAATCCTGAAGAAATTGAGGGAAATCTTTAGAATTCCGTTCATGCGCACCCTCTTTGCGCATGAATTGAATTTCAAATTTCATGCGCACACTCTTGCGATTTGATGTTTATTAGGTCACAGTAGCTCGCCTGTAGAGTGGTCAAGCGGTAAGATGCTGGGCTCTCAATCGCAAGAGCTTGAGTTCAATCCTCTACGGAGTCGGTGGATTTTCAAGCAGCAGAAAAAAAATGCACTGTCTACGTCAAACGATTATGCGGCATGCAAACCGCAGTTTTACTGATGGAATATATTTAGTCCTGAGTACCCCAATTTTTTAAAAAATATATTTCCAGGCTCCCATCACCTAAACTTTTAAATTTTAAAATTAGTGATGCACTAATGAATCGGCGGTAAATGGTTACTTTGCGGATTAACCTGTAGGCCAGTTTTAGCCGCATAATCGGGTGAAAAACTAGTGATTTAAAAATGTTTTAATTAAATCAGCATAGAAAAAAATCCTAAAAAGAAAAAAAATGTTTTTAGTGGCAATCGCTTAAAATTTCGGACGCTTTAATAAAGTGAGATGAAGCGTCACGATGGCAACATGACACTATTCCGGGTATACATTTACACTGAAAAGAATAAAATAAAAATAAAATTATATAAATAAAAAAAAAACCGACTTCAAAAACGCAGCTGAAAATTGCTCTGAAAAGTAAAAAATAAATTTATTCTTTGAACACCATCGATACTACTTTTAAACATGAGTTTTGAAGTCGGTGTCGAAACAGTCAATAAAATCATTCGTACCCATTCTTCGGTTACGTGTTTCATAATAAAAACAACAAAAATATTTCATTCTCAATTTCAAGTGTTTTTTGAAGGGAAAAATCAATTAAATGGTACAATCAATGGGTAAGAATGATTTTATTGACTGTTTCGACACCGACTTCAAAACTCATGTTTAAAAGTAGTATCGATGGTGTTCAAAGAATAAATTTATTTTTTACTTTTCAGCGCAATTTTCAGCAGCGTTTTTGAAGTCGGTTTTACTTTTTTTATAAAATTTTATTTTTTTAATGCATTATTTTTGAATGTGTTTACCTTGAGCAAAAAAATGCTGTCATTAGGGTACGTTATTTATTAATTTCAAACTTGTATTTTACTATGTTTTTTAATTAAAAAAAATCTCATTTGCTGTTCTGACTATTCAGTTTTATAGGCTTTCGTATTGCCTTAAAAATTTCTGTAAATGTAAACTTAAAAAATATATTTACTTTTCAATATTTATGTTTAAGCTATTTATTTTATTCTCCACGTTCGAAAGTTTTTTTTTTTCTCTAAAAAAGCATTTAGGAAATTGGAAACATTTCTTTTCCTTATTTTTAATGCAACTTTTATGCTTTCTAAACTATCTGCCAAAACTTTGGTTCACAGTTTTCTGTGAAAGGAAAAAAAAAAAAAAAAAAAACCTTTAGTTAACCATTTTTTTAACTTACTTGTTATTTTTTGCGTGCATTAAATTTGTTATTGAATTGTTTTTTAGTCTCCACGTTTAAAACGCTTTCCACTAAATTTAATGTTTTCATTTTTTATCGCTTTTATTCTTCATTTTCAAAGTATTTAACTACCAACTAGTTTTTAAGTACCAACTCTCATAGCGTCAATAAAAACTGTACCTTTTATTTACAATGAAATTTTTTGTTATATCCTAGTTTGTATTAGAGAAATGGATTCGATCCATAGATGATATGGCACTTCATTGGTGTCTGCGGCTACCTTTTGCAGCTCAAAATCCTTTATTCGTCGCAAAAGGTATCCCCTACATCTCTGAAACAAGTACACGAAGCACTTTCGCGTTTTTATTTAGTTTAATATCCTCCTCAGTTTATATTCTCACCAACGTATATTATTTTTTAAGATTAATCAAAGCTTCCATTCGTTCATAAGTAATTTTTAATCTTATTTGAAAGACGCAAAAATTGATTCTAGTCAACTTTTTTTTTTTTTTTAAAGATTGATTGGGGTAATTACGAATGGTGTCTATAACTTAAACTCTACCGTATAATTGTGAGAAAACAACAAAATATGATGTTTAGTCCTTTCTTAATATTTTATTAAATCTTGGAAACAATCATTCAACTCCTAGTTTACTAAAAAAAAAAGGTTTTTTTCTAGTAACTCGGTTTTACATCGCATTGGGTGAATTCTTTAAAAAAAAAATTGTTTTGAATTTATAGTAATAAATGCACACTCAAACTTCGCCATTTCAAATTTATAATCTATCTAAATTTTCTTTGAATAGTAAAAGACTGTTTAGTTTACTGCACTTGGTACTTTACATTAGAATTATTTTTTTAATTTACCATAGTATCTATGCTTGACGCTTCGTTTTAAAATTATCATACTTCATTTTATTTCATTTCAAAAGTGATAAAAAACATCCCAAAACACTGGATGTATTTTGATACCTATTTAATACGATTTTATTAGTTTCATATGTTTTCTTTTTTCTATGTATGTAACTGAATAAAAGATAAAATTCACGTTCTTTACAAATATAAAAGTAATGTATTTAGTACTATTATTAATACTAAAGGCTAAATTATCTTACTTGTTGATGTATTATAAGTGCATCTAAAAGCGTATTTTTTAGTTTTTTAAAACTAATTTAAAGATTATTTTAACTTTGCTTCAAACTAAAGTTTAAATATTTGATTTTATCTTCCGCCATTCTTTGATTGCAAGAGAAAGAACACAGCAATGTCATGTCCTTTGAGCAGCGAATGTTCGCGAAAGGTCGAATTTCAGAAATATAAGTAGAACATATATTTCGGGATTTAATCGAAAATATTCATGTTTTTAAAGGAATATTGAATGTTTCTTAAGGGAAAATCATATTCAAAACCCTGTCAACTTTGAGAAATTTTATCACAACGACTTAAATCTCGCCCCTACAAATCTAGCTTATCATTTTAAGTGAAAAGTTTTGGTAAGCCTTTTCGAAAATAAGCTGAATTTTGATTTTTCCGTTTGGTTATGTGCATTAGTTGTTTTTTTTTTTTTTCCTTCTACCAGATGCTTCAATATTTTCGAAAACGAAGGAAAAGGGGGTTTTTGTTGTTAAATTTTTAAAAAGACAGAAGCCGGCTTTGAAGCTAAGAATTCTTTCTTTTTTTAAGAAAATATTTGATATGAAAAATATAATCCTGTTTCGAGTATATACACTTTTTTGAATCAATTTTTTCTTTGGAGTTTAGTGCTTTATTAAATTGCTGTTTGTAGCGTAATACAAAAATCATTTTTTATCATCTGCTTAGCTTGAACTTGAAGAGTTAATCAATTTAATTCCAACAGCAATCAATTAAACAGTGTTGAATAAGTTTTCGTTGTACTTTAAGGACGTTCGAAAAAAAGAGAATAATTAGCAAATCTTTAAGGATTTAGATGCTTTCTACGCTGAGAAATGATTGCCACGATGAAACGTTTATTTCAAAATCCAGTCAAACGAGAAAATTTCCAATTTTAAGCATACACATATCATTACATTGAGTTACTTAATAGCATTTAGCAACATTTTTTACTGAAAGAAATATATCTAAGTGTGTATATATTTCAGTTTAAAGTAAGAGTAAAAAATGCTTTTTCGAACTTGTTGCTTAGCTGGTTTTTGAAATAAAGGATTTGTTTAATGGTTTTACTGATTGAAACAACTTTTTTTTTTCGACTTCGGAAGAGAAATATTTTTAATTTTTATACGTTCATTGTCTGAAGTAACTATTCGATTTTTTAAAAAGGAATGCTTAAAGCAAAATAGTAAAAATAAGTCAAGGTAAACCGTTCAAGAAAGGAACTCTAATAAAGTTTCAGAACTTCTTTATCACTTCAAAGTTATTTGACTGTTTCTCAATACTAAAGATTTTCTACGATAACCCATTTGTTTTGAAAATATGGCTACGAAAGAATTTGCAATTCATTTCTTCTAAGCATTTTATACATTTTTTTCAAACTCAAAGAATAAAGTTTCAGAGTTGTTTAAAGTATCCCTGCAAAAACATTTTTTTTCACTGTAACTTAAGCAATTTATTGCAGTAAAATGTTGTTTAACCAAAAGTTATAGAGAAAATGTTTTCAATAAAGAACATTTTTGAGGTAGTTTTATGAAACTCTTGTTTTCAATATTATAAAACTCAGTTTTAGGAATTTCAGCTGAACGAAAAATTCAAAACATCGAATGAAATTTGTATAAAATGTTGTTTCTAAGTTTTAAAATTGAAAAGAAAAAAGTGTTTTTCCTTTAATCTTTGTTTTTATCAATCTTTCTTTCCCATTTTTCCTTAGAATATATTTCTTAAACAATTACTGATCGGTGTACTTTAATTCAAAAATATTTAATAAAGAGTTATTTGCTCTTCAATACATATGGAATTTGATTGCCAAAACTGGAAATTAGTTTTGAAAACAATTTAAACTACATAGACTGATAATATGTCATGCAATTATAGTACTTTCAACCAATTTTTCTTTAGTACCAATTAAATGTATTTTGATTCAAAAAACTTTTCACTTGAGAACATAACCAAATTTTAATTTAATTTAGCAATAGAGAAAACATAAGGAACGAAAAGTTTTAATGAATAATTTCTAGGTGTTTCATTAAAATTTTTATTTTAACCATTTTGGGGCGCTAATGCAACTGTTATGCAAAAATTATTTAAATTTTTGTTATGCTAATTGTACAAGTACTGCATCCAAAGACGCCTTCCTGTTAGAAACGCGGGCGTGAAATTTGTGTTTGAATTGAATATTGCAACAAAACGTGTTTTGCCAGTGTTCTAATGGTTAAATGTTTGAACTCGTCAAAAGGTAAATCAGTAATTCAATATTTTTTTAGCATACTATCCCGTTTAACTAAAAAAAAAAAAGACGAAAAATGCATTAAAAGTGTCTCAATGCATCTTAAAAACATCGCTAAGTTAAAAAGAAAATCAAAATTAAATAAAATACAAATACAAATACAAATGTGGCGACCAGCAGCAGGCTCTGAGCCCAACTTGGCTGGTCCTAGTCAATTTTAAAGACCCCAATGAAGATCAATGGCCCTCTTAAAGCCATCTACTCCATTGCTCTTTACCGCCTCTTCCGGTAAGCTGTTCCAAGTTCCCACCACCCTGCTAAAATAGTAGTTTTTTCGAATTTCAAGATTAGCCTGAGATTTAAACAGCTTAAAACAATGACCCCTTGTCCTGCTTTCCGTGCGAAAATCTAACCCCGTAACATCATTCATTTTAATAAATTTAAACAACTGAATCATGTCCCCTCTGGCTCTCCTTCGCTCAAGACTATACATATTAAGCATTCTAAGTCTGGAATCATAGTCTAAATTAGAAAACCCATTTACTAACCTTGTAGCCCTTCTTTGTACCCTTTCCAATAAATTAATGTCTTTCTTCAGATAAGGAGACCAAAACTGAACTGCATACTCCAAATGAGGTCTCACCAAACTTCTATATAGAGGCAGAAGAACCTTCTTAGATTTGTTTGAAATAGATCTATTAATAAACCCAAGCATCCTATTGGCTTTGTTACTAGCTATGCTGCACTGTTGACTAGACTTGAAATCCTGATTTATTAAGACACCTAGATCCATAACATTATCTGCCCTACTAATGACTGAACCCTGTAAATAATAGCTTGTATGCTTATTTCCATGACCGAAATGCAGCACTTGACATTTCCCAACATTAACTGCCATACCCCACTTGTCTGCCCATTTAGTAATATGATCCAAATCCTGTTGCAGCTGATTTATTTGTTCATCATTTTCTACAACCCCCATAAGTTTGACATCATCGGCAAAACAATTCATGTTTCCAGAAACATTTTCATGAATGCTTCTGAAATAATTGAATAAATATCGAAAAAATAAACAATTGGAAAGTTGGTTTTTAAAATGGGGAGAATGTGTGTCGAAATGGTGGTCTGTCTCTAAACCCCTAATGGCTTTTGAGTGAACAGCTTGATTTGAGCTGGTCGCCTGATAGGTAAGATGTTATACTCACGGCTGAAGGCCCCGGGTTCTATGCCTGGCATCAAACCCGTCACGTTAAATGTTTCGTGCTTGCTAAATCCTCCAAGTTCACGTTTAAAATCAATGCGTCTGAGCGTGCTGTATCAGGAGTTTGTTTGATTCCTGGTCCGGTAAAAAAAAAACATGTTTTTAGAGCCCCGTCCAACCAGTTAAATCACGAGTAACGATAAATAATGGATATTCTCGAGTGTAATGCAGTAAGCAGTGAATAATTTACACGTATAAAATAGCTCTACTTCATAGACAGATTAGGCATTGGCTAGCAGCTTAATGACATAACATAGCATGTTCGCCCGTAAAACGTTTTAAACAAATGCAGAGGAAAAGCAACAAAAATCAGAGGTGATTCAAGTCTGAGGAAAAAGGTACTTGATAAAAGATCTACTGACTTGGGGGGTCTACTGCGTTGGGGGAAAAGGCTTCGAGGGAAAAAGTAGTTATGGGATAGAAAGAAGACTAAAAATAAGCAAAAGTAATATAATGGAAAAGTGAGAAAAGAAATCAAATAATGAGCGAAATAGAGAATGGACGAATCAATAGAGCGAAAAATACTGGACTAAGAATTAAGAAAAAAGTCATAATAGTAATTACTGAAAGTAGAGAAGAAGTGATCATAATAAAATATTTATTAGAATCAAAAGAGGTAATGAAGTTTCAATTGTCATACAATGTTGAAAAATACAATAAGAAAAGCCTACAATGTTTAAAATGTAGTACAATCTAAGTAAAAGAAAATTGAACTAAAGAGCTAATCATTTTTCCAGAAAAACATCTGAAGATTTTTTTTTCCTTTTTTACAGTTCCATCTACTTTTTCCTCTTTGTATATTTTATTTCGCTTTTTTACAGCAATATCCGTGCATAAAATTACGCATTAAGTATTAAAACCATTATAGATGGCATAATTTCCATTACTTTGCTTAAACAAGAATAAAGTTAAACGCTACGTGAGAGAAAGCAAGAAGAGGGGAAGTTTAATTTATTTTGCAGACGATCTAACTAGACGCAGGTGGCGAGAGAGAATTTTAATTCACTATTTAACGAGAATCAAGAGGTAGATTTAAATAAGGTTTTTCAAACATTTTTTAGTGTTGAGGAAGAGTTTTTAGAACTTTTTAGGACGTTTTTATAGAGCGAATTTACATAGTATAAAAATTCTAGCTTTTGTTGATGTTTTCTGAAACGGACTGAAAGTTTTTTAAATAAACCTTTTACATGCTCTTGTTGCTATGTCAAATAATTGGCAACACTTGTGTAATCAAGGGCTGGTGAACTTTCAAGACAGGGTCCATTCTAATAGGATAGCATCAAGTTAATAAGAAAATGATAATGGTACTTGTGTATTTAGAACAGGGGTGGCCAACCTTTTTGGGAAAAGTGCCACTTTCGGGAAAAAAAATATTTCGCGTGCCACTTTGAATTTTTCAATGACAGAAAAGAGATTTTTTTAATTTATGGGATGATTGTGAAACTTTTACTCAAATACTATATTATTTCTCTACGTTTGAGCAATGAAGAAGCTCTGTGCAGGGAAAACTCGTTTTTTGCTATCTTTGGTCAGGTTATGGAAACGGTAAAATGGTAGAGAGAGAGCCCCTGTAGGGGCTCTCGCTCTCTGGAAAATTTTCAACATTGAAGTTTGAAAAGTACAATTGTAGATAGACTCACATAGAGCGAAACCTTAATGTTATCAAGTTCATCTCTTCCAAAGCGTGTTCAAAATTGTCCTAAAAATGTAACTTCAGGTTTTATTTGAAAACGATAGGAGAAAAGTACATTTCAGGGTTTCCATTGAAATTTTTCGCGACATTGTGTGAAGTCATTTTTGAGTAGTCATTGAGAACGAAAGGTTCAGGTCTAGGCCATATCTGCAGACTTTAAATAAGAGGGAGAATGCAGAGATATCCCTCGGAAAGTTTTCAAAACTGAAATCGTAAACACGTATAGTTGAACCGCAAAGAGATGGTGGATTGACTGGAAGCGGAAAGGACTACTTCATTTTGAAATAGGTTGGATCTGCTTGAAAGCGTAAGCAGTGAAGTTGTGTTTTCTCGCTAATCCAACCTATTTTTAAGTGAGGTGGTCCGTTTCCAATCGACCCGCCATCTCTTCGCGGTTTAACTTAATTTCACGGCATCTTTTGTAGTAACGTTTGGGAAACTGTGGGTTCGGCAGCCCTTCACAAGAAAGTTTTCTAAATTAAAGTTTGTAAATAAATTTTATACTATCTTTAAAAACTTTGGAAGGCCCGGGATTTGGTGGCTGTCACTGGAAACTCTTTTAAACTGAAGTTTTAAAAATGGAGTTTTAGACTATATTTTGAGATATTGGAGGAAGTAGTGTTTGCTCTTCCAGTAATAATTTAAAAATTGAAAACTAAAAGATGCATTCTTAGATTGTTTAGGAGAGTTCGGGGGTCCTTCCGGAAATGTTTTTATCTTGAGGCTTTTACCTTGCAATTCGTGCAATAGTTGGTGATGCTAAGGAAAAGGTTGGGAGATTCGAAGGCTCCTTCGTTCAAAAACACATACACAAAGTTGGCGACGACAGGCAAGGAAAAGGGGAATCCGCACTGCAATCTTTTTGAAATAGAAGTTTCAAAAATGTCATTTTAGGATACATTTGGCTAATTTAAGAGAATAGGTAAAAAAGCGGCTTTTCTCTGGAAATGTTTAGAATTTAGAAATTTCTTATTGCAGAAAATTTCTGGAGAAGTGTTCCGACTCCCACTTCCTTTCCTAAGATCCCTATGTTTAGAAATGCATTTTTAGTGCATAAACATAGGGATCTTAGGAAAGGAAGTGGGAGTCGGAACACTTCTCCAGAAATTTTCTGCAATAAGAGGGTGAAAAACGTAATTTTAAGAATTTTTTGGGCTCCTAGGGAGGCCATGGGGGGAGGGGGAGGCCGTGACGCATTTTTAGAACCGAATTTGGGCTTTCGATACACTTAAGTTTTGGAAGTTTATTACATTAAGTTTGTCACCCCCTTACTCTCTCCTAGATTTGACAGTGGCTAACAGTTAAGTAAATTTAGAAAGTTTTAGCCCAAAGACTTCCCTCGCAGTGATAATTCAAATTTCTGGTCATTTGCTGAACCATCTTTGATAGAGCATGATTAAGTTGTGCCATCCGTTAAAAAACCATCCGAGTCTGAGTCGGAATTCGCAGAATCACTTAGGGTTTTGGGAACGTTCCCCCCCAGCTAACGCTCCCTGGATTCTTGCCCAACTCATTTATGGAACGCGCGATTACGTCTCCAGATTAAGCTTTTGACCATATTATAACGTATTATATTTATAATTAAATACAAATGAATTAGCAGTAAGATTTTAAAAGTGTTTTTTCAACTATGAGAATAAGGTTTAAAAAGTTCCACAAAATTGCAGAAAACCACCTTATTTTCTCAATTTTGAAAAAAGTTCAATAAGTCTTCGCGTGCCACTCTTAATACTCCGCCGTGCCACACTGTGGCACGCGTGCCGCGGGTTGGCCACCACTGATTTAGAAAATTTAATTGATTATAATAATCATAAATTAGAAAATTTATGATTCGCTCGTTCTAAACAAAAACGTGCTATGACTCAATGTAGTAGTATCAATTAAATCAGTAATGTAGCATTTATGTATTATCTGTTGCATAAACTGTTCCTTAACCCATTAACTGTCAAGTTATTTTGATGATTTGGGTGCACAAATTGTCACTTTTTTTATTGCAAAAATCAAATGTTTAGTACAAAATAAAACATATACTTAGTAGTTAAAAATTGATATTTTGAAGCACATGGGTAAAATATTTTTAAGTTTTGCAGCCACTGCATATTTGCTTGAGGCGGCTGCCACTCAACATGGCAGTTGTAAAGTTCGCTTCTAGTGGAGCATTATTTTCTAAAAATGACAAAAAAAAAATCTAAAAAATAAATAAAAGAAAAAAAAAGTTAAATAAAAGTGAATGCCTTTTAGTAATTCAGTCTCGTGTGGTATAACTGGAAACACTTTTCCAAGCACAAACCCGAGAAACAGTCAGGGACGTCATTTCAAATTGTTCCAGGGGGGGTGGGCAAAGGGTCCAAACACAATGCATTTTCATCGAAAAACATACAAAACCACGCCCACTTATGTGTAAATACATTCATTTCTCAAAGTCAGGGGGGGGGGGCAATTGAACCCCTGCCCCCCCCCCCCCTAAATGACGGGCCTGGAAACACTCGGGTTTGACAAAGAGATGAAGCCGAAATAAACGTATCCCGATAGATATTCGGGTATAACAATACGATGCACTCAAAAAAAAGAAAAAAAATTACCTCGAGTAATACTCGGGCGTGACATTTTCGAACACCAGTGCTATGCCCGAGATTATCTCGGGCATGACAGTTAAAAGGTTAATGCATGTTAAATGCATGAAAAATTGGGGGGGGGGGGGGCTTGAGGCATAATTTAATTTGTGACATACTTGAACATTTCAGTTGGTAGTCGTAAAATAATTTTAAAATATAGTTTTAAAACACTAAAAAATACGCTTTTAGAGTTAATCAAAATATTTTACATGATATTCTGATTTCAGTTTGATTTTCAAAACTATTGAATATCCGCTAAGTTTACATGCACTTATAATGTATCAATATGTAATATAGTTTAGCCTTTAATATTAATAATAATATTAAATGTATTACTTTTATATTTACAAAGAACGTGAATTTTATCTCTTATTAAGAGTTACATACACACACAACTTAAACACTAATAATACATCAACATGTAATAATATAGTTTAACCTTTAGCATTAATAATAGTGTTGAATATATTACTTTTATATTTGTAAAGAACGTGAATTTCGTCTTTTATTCAGAGTCACATACATACTTCCAAACAAACCCACATGTGAAACTAAAATTAAAAACAGGGAATTTTTGTTTTATTTATCTGGTGTGTCTATAGCGCAACCACGCATCCACGCCATTTTCAAAACTATAGGTCTTCTCATTTTTCGGGCAGATAGATATCTTTATTTGGAGTGAACGTAAGTAAATCTTTTTTATTTCCTTGAATACTGATTTACTAATGAAACATTTTATTATTCTTTAACTTTATTATTTAATGTTCTAACATGCTGTACCTTGCCTTATGACTTAAGAACTGTGCTAAAATGTGATTAAAATAAAAGCACAATAACAATAAAACATGCATTCTTAAAACAATGCAGTTAGTAGTTTTGTAAATGTTACAAGGAAAATTTAACTAGCACGAAAACCCTTAAACGCAAATAGAAATAATAAAATGTACATAAAAAATAATTAAAAAACAAAACAAATTTGTCTATCGTTTATTCAGAAGCCAGATTCTACGACTGCTTAAATTGTCCCTTATTTTAAAAATCACTGTATTCAATGTGAATCTATCTCCGATGCATTTAAGTCTATCCATCTCTCTGAAATAGATAAATACCATTGTGCATAAATATAATAACATAAATACAACGTTATTAAAAGCTCAAATGTGCAGAAATACTGCATGAATGCTGTAAATGCAGTATTTAAGCTTTTAACAACTTTGTTTTTATGCTATGACCCATCTCTACTTGTATAAACTCATTCAATATTTATATGTCTGTGTCGATTGCTATATCAACTAATATCCCAGGTTACCAGCATAATTTTTACATCTAATTAATATAGTATATTAAATTATGGGTTATTGGCGTAATTTTCACACATAATCAATACCAAAATAATCTGTTGATTCAATAAAAAAAAGTAGTTTGTAAAAATTAGTAGATTACTGAAGTATATCAATGGTTGTTTTAGTTGCTTCTGCTTTAAGTTTTAAAAATGGATGGGTTCCCCCCCCCCCCCCAAGAATTTTCTTGCAATACTTTATCACGTATTAGCTTTTCCAAGTTAGCTCACTTGTAACAATTGTCAAATGAGTGTGTTTAAGGAGACTACTTTTCGCATTAAACTAACTAAAATATATGAATAATTTTTAGAAAATGATACTGTTTTTCCTTTAAAAATATGGGGGGAATTGGGGGGTATTTTGGCAATAAATTTGCAGACAGATGTATCATTTAAGTAGTTACATATGAGCATAAGGGAGCTGAGTACATTTTATTTCACCGTTTTTTTATGTTCAAGATGAACTGAGAGAAAATATGAGCAAAATTATTCCTTTTGTTTCATTTTTCCCCCCTTTTCCTCTCCCTATCAAAACCAAAGGAATAATTATTCCAGGCTCTTATCCAATCGTCGCCTTTCCTATTAAACCTATTTATCTTCTTCACCTGGCCCCTTCAAGAAAGACAAGGGACATAGCCGTGAAGTGGGGGTGGGGGGTTGTCGCGATGGCAGCGCCCCCAGGTGCAAGGATCCGCCATTCAACCACCTCCCTCTCGCAGAGGCAGGTCGCGCAGTCCCCGATCCCAGGAAAACAGGAGCGTGATCCCGAAAGCAAGATTTCGAAAAAGGATAGCCGAGGAGGAAAAAAGCAAAAAGTGTGAGTTCTCGTCCTTGGCGGGTGTCGAGCGAAGAGCCCCGGATGTGAGAGCACAGGGGGTGGGTGGGGGCAACCGATGATCAACAGGAGGTTCCCCCAGGGGTGGAGGCGGGGGTAAGCCCGGCGGAGAGAGGATGCCGGGGGCCGGGAACGGCAGCAGGAGCCTGGCCGCTCAACTCTTTATCCTTGTCCTTTCTTCTTTTGCCGTTCTGGCTCCAGGTAAGCCATAGTTTTATTACTAGTTATACCAGTGAGAAATTTCTATTAATTAATTAAACTTTTTTTAAATTATTCATATTTTTTGTTGAAAAATGCATCAAATTACTACGCGTTATGCACTTGCGTGACTGCTTAATTATATGACTTAAACTACATAAATATTTATTCTTTTATTTTTGCCATCTCTAATACAGTTCATTTTCTGAACTAAAAATGGACCAGATCATTGAACTCAAATTTACCTTACAATTAAAGCAACTCTAGTAAATACTTTCTTTGAGGCAGACTTTATTTTAGTGAGCAATAACTGCAGAATTTTTAAATCGGAACATAATTTTATATAAAAATATTCGTGCATAACATTTGAAGGTCTTTGATGAAACAAATGCGAATTATTGTTTCTTTTTTTCTTTTCAACATGATATTATGAAGATTTTGTAAAAAAAATATATTTCAATAAAAAAAAAAGTTGTATTTAAATCTGCACAAAAGCTTGCATATACATAGAAGCAGGTATATTAGTTTTCCCTTTAATGTAGTCCCAATGAAAAGTCCTCCTCTGAAAGAGATATGGCATTTCCTTTGAAATTGTTTTAAAAAATAAAATCGCACACCATTGCTTATCCTGCACATCATGAGGTAAAATTTGTTTCATCAA
This sequence comes from Uloborus plumipes, assembly GCA_038373865.1. Classification (NCBI taxonomy): domain Eukaryota; kingdom Metazoa; phylum Arthropoda; class Arachnida; order Araneae; family Uloboridae; genus Uloborus; species Uloborus plumipes. The sequence continues at coordinate 22,268 of JAXGGA010008949.1, forward strand.
GAAAAACTTGGAAAATATTTTTTCTCTATATTAAAATCTTAAGTAGTTTCCATCAAATTCTATTATCACATTGAAAGAAACCAGAGTAAATTTCTTAGCATGAAACCATTAAAAACCGTGTTTCTGGATTCATATGCTACATATCTTCAAAAATAAATAAATAAATAAATAGAAAAAGCATCAAAAAATGCAATAGGTATGCGTTCTTTTTTTTTTAAGGAAGAGAAAAAAACATTAAATATTACCATATTGAAAACAGAATGTCTTGTTCCGCAAGTTATCTATATCAGTACCTCAGAGCCATACTGATGTAAGTCTATTTCCGTTACTTTTCAGGAAAGCACGAAAACGTTTGTATGATGCATACAAAGAATGGAGCTGGCGTTCTTTTAATGCTGCTAAATAATTGTAAAGGAATTTCTTTTATAGAATAAAGTTCTGATGGGTCGATGCAGAATAAGGTTCAACATGCAATGCAGTAATAAAGTGAAAGCCTCCATTTGTGGACTTAGGTTAGTCTGGCTCTGAAGTATTTCCTCAAAGCAATTCCGCCTTCAAACGCTGTGTTGCAATATCTTCAGTTTTTCTTCATTTATGACTTAATCACACGTCCAATAACATCAAATATATATAAAAAAAAGTAATGAACTCTTATAAAAATACAATTACCATCCTTTATTTCTTCGCTAAAATTTGCTACTTCGCCTGATTTTAACAGACAAATACGTATTCCTTCAGTTTGAATAAACAAAATGCAAAGAAGTTAATTTAGCCACGGTTTCTTACGCAAAATTTTAAACTCTCAATAGTTGTTAACTTACCCATAATTTTTAATAAAATTTTAAAAAAACTGATTGAGTCATGTTTTCGACAGTGATTTTAAAATATAACTATTAGTAACGAAGACAAAAATGACATTCTTCAAATCAGGAGCACCATTTAAAAACCAGCTAAATACACAAAATAAAAAAAAAAGTTTCGTAATTTATTTCTTTGTTGACTTGACGCTAGAAAGCGAGTTGGAACGAATTTATCTTTTAGGTAACAAGCAGTTGCTAAACAGCGATTTGATTTTAAAACCAGGAATTGCTTAATCAATTTTTATTTTTTATTTTACATTAAAATGCATGATATAAAATTGATATGCCACTTGAATTTAATGAAGATTTGAAAGGGAAAAAAAAACACACAGGCGATTTATCTCAAAACCGGCTCAGTCCAAACTATTTTTGTCCTTTAATCCTAAAAAAATACCGGTAGTTTTAGAAAGAAAACACAGATGGTTATTTAAACGAAAAAAAAATTCTTTCGGAAAATTAAGTTAGATGAGCGGTTTATGTTTGTCTATCCTGTAAGATTTAAAAAAAAAATGAATTGGATTCAATTTTAAGCACAACAAATATAAAATGCCGCGCTAGAGCTGGTGTTATTAATGAAGGTTACGAATTCGTCACATTACCATTTTATTGCTTTTTCTTCTCTTTTGACTACAGTCGAGCCCGCTTATTAGAATCTCGGTTAAAATAATATCCCGCTTAATATAGTAAAGTTTCAATTCACCAAACCGCTAGAATACATTATTTTTGCCTCGGATAATGGAATATCCCGCTTATTAGAATATTTTTCAGTGTCAAAATGGCTATTCTATTAAGCAGGCTCGACTGTATTACTTTGTTAATGAAGGTGATCTTTAATATCGTACAAACATTTTACTTGAGCAATGTCTGAATATCGATCATAGACTCTTTATTGAAAATCATTATCCAAATCAAAAGTTAAAAAGAAAAAAAAAGAAAACAAATGTATTAATAAACACTGTTATGTTTGGAGAAAGTATAGAAATATGTTTCATTTACATTGTTGTATATCTTACATAGAATACAACTTTCGCTTAAAAAACTGTTTGTTATATCAAAACAAAATTATTCACTAATTACCGGGAGATCTCTATTTCGAAAAACGACTCTGAAACAAGTATCGTGAAAAGTTCTTTTAAATAAGAAAGATAAGTCTACAAGAGATTTTTTACTACAGACTAAATAGTTTAAATAACCTGCACGAACTTCAGAATCTCATTTAACCAGTCTTTATCACAAAACTCATCCTGATTGCTTAAATAATAAAAGTAATTCGTGAAGCAAAAATACTGAAATATTCTATTTCAAAAACGTACAATAACATAAAAAAAAGCAACAGTTGTGCTCTATGAACGGCTTAAAATGACACATATTATATGGATGAAAAACCATCCGACAAAATTGCTTTAGTCGGATGTCTTTTCATCCATAAGCTCACTTTTTCGCATTGAAAGAAAAAATGAGCCTCGTAACGCCGAACACGTACACATAGTAATCTGCTAGTTTTATGCAATAAAACGTTATTTTTAATGTTGCACCAACAGCGAATTGGATTCAAAGTGAAATGGATGTACGATTTTAAGGAGTATGAACTATGACTTAAGGGTAATATTTTTAACACTAACAGTGGAATAGAATCAAAGTGACTATGACTACAAAGGCTGTGATCAACGACTTAAATCAGCATGCATTTTCTTATGCCGACAGAGGAAAGAATCAAATTTCACACCTACTGAGATTGAGATGAGACCTAAGACTTAAGCACAAATCTTTTATTGTAGTGTAAGTGGAATAGAATCAATTTGAAGCGAATGTTGTATCTGCAAGGACTGCGACCTAAAGGCAGCATGTTTTTTTTTTTTTCGTGACACTCCGACAACGGAGAATTGAACTGAAGTGATTGCATGAATACAAGGACTATGATCTACGACTTCAAGGGAACGAAGTTTTTGCTGTTCCGAAAGTGGAATGAATTAAATTGAAGTAAACGTATGAATTTCAGAACTGACCTTCCTCAGGTTGAAAATGAAAAAGGCTTAATTTGCTCATTAGGGATGAACCGATTAATCTGCCATAATCGGCTACTTTGCCGATTATTTATATTCGGCAAAACTTGGCAGATTAATTGGTGGAAAGAATATAATTTTTTTTAATATATACCTTCAACGAGAAACTGATTAAGTTTGTAAATAAATGTAAGATAAACAAGTTTGTTAGTAAATAAATGTAATTTTCTGCAAACATTACTTCAACATGTAGGCACTACAGCCTCCGTCCATGTTTTAAAAATTTTCATACTTGGAAATTGGCTCAAGTAAATTTGATGAAATTTTGAGAAAATTAACAGAAAAAAGAAAAATAGTTTCTCAGAAGTAAATAAATAACTATTTCTAAACTCGAAATTGTGCAACGGGATAAAGGAACGAAGTAGAAGTATTAAAAATAATGATCAATAATCGGCCTTGCCATTTAATCTGTCGATTATCAACAGCCGATTAATCGATAATCGGCAAATTTGCTTATCTGTGCATCCCTACAGTTTATATTGCTTTAATAAAAAACCGAGGAAGTCTACAATTGCAACATTTCGTTGGGAATGTTTTTTTAAAACTCCTTCTTTAGTTGAATTATTTTAAATGGAAATGCTATGAGAGTACGATTGAATCACCACTTTTCTTCAGTTAATGCATATTAGTTATGCATCTTTCCGCCAGACATCCGATTGAGTAGTGTTGAGTAATTTACCTAATTTATATTTTAACTTCTAGGCTCCCAGCATTCGAAAACTGTTTTTTTATTGAGACTGTTTATTGAGATTTCCAAATGGAAATTCAATCAACTAGAATGAACAATTTGCATGGTTGTCCTTTTTACAAAAAAGGGTAAAACTAGGTAATAAAGGATAGCTACAAAAGTTAATTGAAAAATTGCATTACGATTTAACACACATTGATACTCGCAGGTGCTAGAATAATGGACTAGCTCAGTAAATGATGGGAAAACAGTGCCGAGAAACCCAAGTATTTAACAAACTATCCATTTTATTGAAATGTAAAATTAATTTTTGTAACTATACAAAAGTAGATGTATTTTTTTGAAAGTTTATTGAAAATTGTGAAAAACTACGGGAAAAAAATTTGTACAAAATTGCATGACCGGTAATTAACAGGTCAACGTTTTTCCGCCGGCCAGTGCCAGTCTATTATACCAGTGGAAGGGAATAACCGGTCCATATTGGAGCAAAAATCAAGTAGAGAAAGACACTAGATTTCCCACAGATTGTGTTTTGTTTTTGCAATGAAGACTGGAAATTTTCAAGGTCATATGGACCTCATTATCCAAATGTGGTCAGGTCCTCCAATAGTTTAAAGACTGCCTTGATAAACCATACGCAATCGAAAACTTTTTCATACAAGATCTAAGCGTGAATGTGATTAAAAAAAGGAACTTTCTTACGCTAGTAAAACATAAATGAACATTGCTTGTTTTACTAGGTAATTTTTTTAATAAAAAGCTTACAAATCAGAGACGTAATTCAATTCAATCAACAAACGAAAATGAACATAACTTTCGTAGCATTGCCCTTTTAATAGGGCAACGGTATTAGGTACTGTACATACAGCGGCTTCAAGTGTTGAATTTCAAGAAAGTCTGTGCACTATTGATTATTGCTTGATTGGGGGAGAGGGAGAGCAGAACTTCTAATGTAAAAGAAAATCTTACATTTTGATGAACGTAGATTTGTACCTGAAAAAAGTCCTAAACTAGAATACTTTGGAATACTTATGGGGGGGGGGGGAGGGAGATGTCGAAAGATATTAGGTAGCTGCGTATAATCCAAAGAGAAAACACCTAAAACACCTTTGCTTTTTATGGGCGATTCTCTGTAAACTCGTCATTTTTCACACGAAATCTGTCCGGGCACGGTTTTTTGAAATGTTCGTATAATTATAATACTATTGCTCAGAAAATGAATCTATTACTTTGGTTTGAAAGCGGGTCAATTGAAGCTTGTGTTTCTCTGATAAATCATGATAGGGGGTAAGTCCCCCGCCTAGTATAACTATGCAGGGGACTGTGCCAGGTGACTGTGTTTTTGCTCTTTGTTGCGTAATATCTGCAAAACTATTGAAACATAATTAGTTACGAGACTACCTATAAATTTAGGCACAAATCGTGGACATAACAACTAATATGTTTTATAATTAAGGCTACAGTGGACAAATAAAATTGATTTTTTTCAATTATTGATTTATGTGTCTAAAACTTTGTGTGCTTGTATTATTGTATATTTACGACATCTAAAAGCATAAAAAAACACAAATTAGTGCAAAAACAATGAATATTTTTTTTCAAATTTCAAATTTAAACATTTTTTTAACAAAATTTCAAAATGTTCCAGGCGTCGCAATTTTTTTTCAAACTTTGAATTTCTACTTAATTTCCAATCATTAGGCATGGTGGCACAAAACAATGCATTACATGCAATGTTTTATGAGATAGTTTATAAAAGATGGCTGAAAATAAAAATTTTCAGTTGAAAAAATCATATAAATTTTCATTTTCAGCCAATTTTTTTTAAACTATCCCATAAAACATTGCATGTAATGCATTGTTTTGTGCCACCATGCCTAGTGATTGGAAATTAAGTGGAAATTCAAAGTTTGAAAAAAAATTGCGACGCCTGGAACATTTTGAAATTTTGTTAAAAAAATGTTCAAATTTGAAATTTGAAAAAAAATATTCATTGTTTTTGCACTAATTTGTGTTTTTTAATGCTTTTAGATGTCTTAAATATACAATAATACAAGCACACAAAGTTTTAGACATATAAATCAATAATTGAAAAAAATCAATTTTATTTGTCCACTGTAGCCTTAAATTAATTGACATTAATAAAATCACGTCCCAGAGGACTGTTTTCGCAACGACCCTGATGCATACTTTCATCACAAATGTGGCTCTCAAACTAAGCAAAGTAGCGTTTCAACACCGTTCTCGGCGATTTCGGCAAATTCACACTGATTACTTTAAACTTCATGCCAAAAAGAATTTGCAAAAGTTATAGATTTTTCGTATTACAGCTTTGAATTTGTTGCCGGGGACTGTTTGAAAAAACTCCGGACAGAATTTACATGGCAATTTTAAGTTTTAGAAATACGTAATTATACCTTAGTTCATAAGAAAAATATAGCTTCATTATTCTATTTTTAGATATTCATTGCCAAATTTATGTAGTGTTAATAGGTTTTTTGAAATACTATCTTTAACAGTCAGACTATGGGATTGGGACAGCCAGGGGACTGTGTTTTTGGCGCTTAGATAATTTCTAGAAAAAAAAAAAAAATAAAGTGTTATTACTCCAAATACAATTGGGCCACAAAGTATTAATGCTTTACTTGTATTAAGAGCGATAATTACTTTATTACACTTTATTAGTTTTAAAATACTCAGTCCGGACAGCCAATTACCAGTTTACAGAGAATCACCCTTATAATAGCTTATTATATATCACATACATATAGCTGCATTTGGATTTGTTTTTCATCGATAGGTACGTTTTTATGCATAAATATGGTTATATATTTTCGTTCAGTATGAATTGTTTGGTAACTAGGTTTATTTTATATATAAAAATAAAAAATCTGTTTTCAGAAGCAGATGCTAAAAATGTGCTGCAAACCTTAAATAAAAGTGCAATTTTGAACATTGAACGACACAATATCGAATTATAATAGCATATGGAACAAATATTTTGAAAATAACACCTAAATATTGACTATCTGATTGACATCACATTTTAATCATAAAAAATGAACGTTCTAAAATTCTTTATTTGTGGTACTCTGTAAATTTCAGTACATGAATATGTTTAATTTACTGCGGTAGAAAGAACAGAAATAAAGAAAAGAAAAAGTGAACGAGGTTCAGATGATTTACTTCCATTTAGACGATGCTTCAACAAAGGTTATTGAAAATTCACCAATATTTTATATTTGCTATCAAAACGCGTTATCGTGAAATCAACTGTAATCTTTAAGCTTAAAATTTGCATTTCTAAATATTACTTTGTGTCAATTTTGAATAAAGCTGTTTAAGACAGTTTACTGTTATTTCGTATAAAGACTGTTTACCTTGCAGACTGTTTTGAGTCATTTTATCTGCTTTGTAGGCTACAAAAAATTATACTACTTGGTTTACAGATAAGAAAATAATGCGATAAAACATTTTTAGTAATGGGAAAGTTTGTTGATAAATATGCTCGAAATGGTGCAAAAGAATTAAAAAAAAAAAATAAAATGTCAACTCCTGTTTGAAGTGAGAAAGACTTTTGTAAATTAGTAGATAAAGAAATAACATAATATTGTTGAACAAAATTGATTTGAAGTTGTACAGAAAAATATTCCATACTATAACTATCTTATGTTAAAAACTTTCCGTGTTTTGATGTTTTCACGTAAATAGATAACTTTTTTGACTTGTTTTTTACATTTGTATCTTATTTTCTTTCGAAATTGATTACCGAAGTGACTCCCCCCCCCCGCGATTATTTGATGGGAGGGGGGGGGGCAGTAAACTTTGTTAACACTCAATTCAATATTTCAGTAGAAATAAAGTATGTGTTTTTTTTTTGGATAGTATAAAAGTTTCTGCACATACGTATAAAAGAAAAAATGTTAGTAATTTTAGGTACCCAGTAATAAATTTATTAAAAATTTAGCAGAACATGGAAATTAAAAATTAGAATTTAAGTAGAGATGAAATTTTCCTTTGTGGATATTAGTTTCATGCAGTTTAGTCAACTGGTGTTTTGCTGTTTGCTCTTGCAGCAATAAGTAACACTCTAGTCATTTTTTCACTTTTTTTTCTAAACTGAAAAAAATTTTAATAACCTATTATTTAGAAGAAATTTAAAGTTTCTACTCTTAATTTTGTGGTTGAAAATGAATTACATACACGCTTAAATTCTGTTCTCTGAGAAAGATGGAAATAGAAACTAAATTAATATCAGTTTTTTTTTTCTTCTGAAGATTCCAGACTTAAGTATTAGTTACAATATTTACTGCTAATATAAACCTTTTTCATCCGACAAGAACTAGTTTAAACTAGAGCGCATAAAAATAGATCTGTGTGTTAATCTCTCTGCATACTTTTGAAGCTTATATTGGGACACTTGAATAGTGAAAATGAAACAAGACTGCCATTTGCGTGATTTTTGATCAAAAGACTGCAAATAAATGTTAACCATTTTGGTTAAAATTAGTATTTTTCAAGGATAAAGATTTATAAAAAATTCTTTTTCCGAATGCTACTTCATATTTTTAGGGCATAAAGAATCACATTTATTGAATTATATTTGAACATGTGTTCGCTCTTTGTGCCAATCACTGGGGGGGGGGGGACCCTGACAGAGTGCTCTTGTCGGTTTAAAAGATAAAATCAGATAAAGATGAATGCAAAGTGCGACGGTATGGGTATGGACGCTTTTTATGCATTAAAAAACCGCGCATTAAATTGAGTATTTCGGCGAAAATAATTCCGAGGTTGATCCTAATTATTATACTTTTCAAAATGGAGAATGATTTAAATCTAATTTAATTTCTTCTTGTATCTTATTAATAACAACTTATCTGCCATACTGCTTGAAAGCTTGAGGTGGAATTGTCTATAAACGTTTAAGTGGAAATGATGAACTCATGTTTACCAGAAGAGAAACGACACTTTTGAAATTGAAAATAGAAAAAAGTAAATGTAGTTGAAGGGATTAAAACAATACTAGAAATGGAAATTTACCTTGTGCATAGCCAATATGTTTAAATAGTAAAACTACACAAGCATAACACATTATACATAACGGAACAAAACGCTTTTCGTATGCAATTGAAGATCTGAGTTTTATAAAATTGGTTATTTTGTTGCTGGTAAAAATTTAGAGTAATAGGAGAACATCGGAGAGTATCAAACGTCTTAGCCTTTAATCTATTATTTTAAAACTAAAAAACTTTCTCATTTGTTATATTTTCTTCCCCCTTCTTTTTTTTGGTGAAAGATTGCATAAAACACGAAAATATTGTACAAAATATTGGTAATACTTTTAATTATTAAACATTTTTTCACTATTGGATACGGACATATCTTCGCAATTTATTAAAGAACAGACTAAAGATCTTATAAGCTAATACGTAATTTAAAAGAAAATACTTTTATACATGGGAAACATTAAAACATTATCAAGCTTTGGTTTACGAAAATATTTGTTCTGTTCTGTTTTCGGTTAAAAATCATCAGACTCATAACATGGAATATTTCTAAGCTTTATGAGTTAGGTTTAGAGCATTATGCACTGAGAGCGATTTCTTGTTACCCCAAAGCACGTGACTGCAAAGTCAGTGCCATTTGATAATTTCAAACACTGATTGAATGTTTCTAACACATTAAATGAAGTTTGAAACTAAACACAAAATATATTCCACATACTTTTAAGCAGCTACGCCAACCAGAAGTTACATTCATCTAATTTGAAAAATTACTAGTAAACACTCTCAACTATTCGTCACCGTTTAACTACACTGCTTCAATTTCGTTTCGTTTCGTTTGGGGCTATATGCCCAGGTTTTTGATGAGGACTACAATTTAGTGTCTTGCCTCCGTTATACATGATTTTTATCACATATATCTTGTACAGACAATCTATGAAAGAGTTACATCACAAAGGAAGAAAAGTACATCCGGAGCGAGGGTGGGAGTCGGACCCACCGTCTCAGAGTTATCGGCTGCACGCCTTAGACCGCTCGGGCACTGAGCCCCCCTCCCCTGCTTCAATTCGTTTCGTTTCGTTTCGTTTCGTTTGGGGTTATATGCCCAGGTTTTTGATGAGGACTACAATCTAGTGTCTTGCCTCCATTACACATGATTTTTATTACATATATCTTGTCCAGACAATGTATGAAGAGTTACATCACAGAGGAAGGAAAGTACATCCGGAGCGAGGGTGGGAGTCGAACCCACCGTCTCAGAGTTATCGGCTACACGCCTTAGACCGCTCGGCCACTGAGACCCCTGCTTCAATTCAATAGTGCGGCGCAGAAACTTTCATCCTTTCATTTCACTTCATTTCATTTGGCGCAATTGAGCTAAGATACTGTCTGTGTTTTTTTTTTTTTTTTTATTTATTTTCAGAAGCCATCAGCCTCAACATACATGAGGACTGCGTACTATGCGCTTTGCCTCCTGACAAACACAGGGCAGATCCTGACAAACACAGAGAGGATGAAATAACATCCATGGGCAAGGCGGGATTCGAACCCGCGACCACTTGCTTACGAGGAGAGTACTCTACCTCTAGGCCCACGTGAGACGTGACCCCCTACTGTCTGATCTTCTTAGGCTAAATCTTCCGCATATTTACGTATGCGTCCGGTCTTCTCTGAGCTTACCAAAATAGGGGTGATAGGTAAGATAACAACAAGGGGAACAATTATTAGAAGCATTTTGAGCCGTATCAAACAACGTAGAACGATGTTAATTTCAAATACATAGTTTAGTTGAATATGTCAAAAGAATGTAGCAAATACAAGTTTTTAATTTAAAACTTCGGAAAGTTCCCTCTCAAAACCCATCACCCTTTTTTAAGTAGAATGGTTCGCGAGTGCTAGTCCCGGCTTTCACGGACGGACAGTAGTTAAAACTATGGGCCTGAATTTAACTGTCCATTTCTCATGAGACACAGTACAACTTAAAATCTTACAAAATAGGGCCTCCGTGGCCGAGTGGCTTATGTGTAGTACAAGAAGTCGTGGATTCGATTCCCAGTGGTGCCTTGGGTGTAGTTTCCTACTTTGTGCCATAAATATTTCCTATAATGTCTTAAAATAGTTTATTTATTTACTCATTTATTTACAACACAGATTTCAAGCTCGTGCACTTGGTCAAACAGGACCCGTTTATGAACTCGCGTCCAATATAACAGATAGTACAAAACAGATACATAGTATAAGACAGAGTTTACGCTCACGGAGAAGGAAGATCTCTTAAAATCTATCTAAAATCTTAGACTCACCAAAACATTTGTCTTGGTAAGCTTCTTTGATTAACTTAACTGTTTCTGGAGCTGCCCAAACAGTAGCAAAACTGTGTGGCACAAAGCATTTCGTTTTTCAAATCTGAATCACTTATCTCTATTTCTGTAGGGTAAATAAAAGTTCTTTAAATAAGCACGGAACTAGAAAAATAAAATCGTTTACTTCGTTTAAATTTTGTATAAACGTACAGTTGAGAGTTAAAAAAAAATCCTTCAATTTTTTAGTTTAGCGGTATTCCCATTTCGTAAAAAAGTAGCTCTAAGTTTTTATCGAATGCCCTTTGTACAAACATTAAAATGACTTGTAAAAAAATTCAAACTGAATTTGTGCTTGAATAAAGATAAAAACTGTTTTTGTGCGTTTTACAACTGACTGGATTTCCTGAAATTGTACGCTGAGGGACAATCATTTGAAACTCCTGGCGTTTCATTTTCTTTATTTTCGTTTTAATTCAACTTTTGATGACTTTGAGTTTAATTTTGAAAAGATCCTATTCTTTACATCTGTATGGGGCTTAAATGAGTTTATAAAATTTTACACGTACTTTTGAACACTAAGTAAAGGAACAACAACGGTTTATTCTGTCTCAAATTTGTCACTATTTTTTTCTTGCATTCCTTGACCAGTTTTCAAATGAAACTAATAATGATTCTTTACTTTTAAAAAGTGCACAGTAAAAGGTTAACCCATAACTGATGAGGTGTGGTGTTCTGCCCCCCCCCTCCCAGGACTTTTGCATTCAAACTTTTTTTGACGGTTACATATTTGTGTCTCGTAGTCAGTCCCGTAGTCAGCCTCTCTTAAGTCCATTTTCGTTACTTTTCAGGACAGCGCAAAAACTTTTGTTTGATCCACACAAAAGATGGTTATAGCTCTCTTTTTTTCGCCTGCAAATAATTATGAAAGGAATTTCCTTTTGGTATAGCGTTCTCATGGGTCGATATCGAACAAGATTCTATGTAAAATTCTGTAATATAGTGAAAATCACCAGTTTTGGACTAACGTTAGTCCGGCTCTGAGATAAAGGTATGACTTTGAATTTACCTGTTTGTCCCCTACAGTATTATTTCAATTGCGTTTATATATAAACAATGCAAACACCAAGAGGGTTCTGTCCTGTTTCAGTTTGCGAATTTTTGTGGAGTGTACAAGAAATATAATGTTGGCATTATATGCATCTAATTTTCCACTAACTATACTCCGTGCAGGGACGTCATTTCAAGTTTTTCCAGGGGGAGGCAAAGGGTGAAAACACAATGCAATTTCATCGGAAAGAGCAAAAACCACGCCCACTTATATGTAAATACATTGATTTCTCAAAGTCAGGGGGGGGGGGCAATTGACCCCCTGCCCCCCCTAAATGACGGGCCTGACTCCGTGTAACGAGAGCTAGCGTGTCTAAGCCAAATTAATTTCCCACTCTCATCACTTTTCCAGCTATTGGTTGTCATAGTTACTGTGCTATGGTTTTTTTTTTCACTTGGCTTTTGCTACAATGGTTAAATGCAAACGATTAAAATTGCTTTGTACGTAAACTATTATTCAATTGCAAAGTCAACGTTAATAAAGCACAACTTTTTCTTAGAAGTATGTGCTTTATTTATGTACTAGCCGGGTACCCGGCTCTGCCCGGGTTTCTGCCACGTAATATGTGTTTCAGAGAAACTGATTCATAGTTTTTTCAACATTAAAGTGTACATCTATATACATAAATGGCTACTTCTGTAAACAATGGCTATTTTTCTGTCTGGATAACTTAAAAAAACTGCATTACACACCCTAAATACAAATGCAAGCTACAAATAATGTTTAGGTAAGTAGGAATTGTTATAAGCTTGGTATATTAAAATAAATATATATTTACAGTATCAATCGTACTGGAGTCAACCATTTCCAAATATTGCACGTTAAATAAGTCCATTATTACAGTTTCTATTCTTGTGACTCCATTTGTGAAAACTCAATTGGTAAAAACATCTGATTTGATTAACACTTTCCCTTTTCTATGTGTTGCCAAAATCCCTTTTTATTTACCCCGTTAGCGATTAAGAATAGATGAATATAAAAATCCTAAGAAAGCAATAAATTTCATACTTAACTCCAGAAAAGCCTTAGTTCAAAATTTTCATCATGATTACTATTAATATTGTTGTTGCCAGGCAACAAATTTTTGCAACAATGGACTGAAAATTTAATCATTTAATGGGGAAACTATATGAAATTTACTATTTTCCATAATAACTTTTTTAAACTAAGATTTTTAGAAATAAATTATAGCTTATCCTGCTCCCTGTTACTGATGCTATCTACGGTGAAAAAATGGTTAAAATCGGTTCAGTAGTTTTGAAGTTTACCCCGGACATACGCATACAAAAGTAGTCTTTTATGTATATAGATGCCTAGATTAGTTAGAAAATGTTTAGAAAGAACTGAGACATGAGGATATAATAAAAACAGTAAACCTAATTCGATAAGCAAAAAATAAATGAAATGCCTCAACAGCAAAGCCCATAAAAACAATAGTGGAGCTGTTTTCTTTCGTATGGTTTCCATAGAGACGACACCAAATTTCTAAACTTGATATGCCTATTTTCAAGTAAGCGAGTGTAATAATCTACTCACCAGTTAGGGTTAGTTAAAATGTTCGACCACACTCACATACCACACTTCAGTAGAGTACTTTTAACTTTCAAAAAGTCTAGTCGATGGACTTGGTTATTCAGATAATTATAAATACCTGATGAACTTTACTTCAATATCTGAGCTATACTATAAAATTCTAACATTATCCGCCTCCATTAACTACTTTAAACTTACTTCAATGCTAAATATCAGAACTAACTTCAATTAACTTTGTAAGAAAACTAAAGTCTAACGATAATTTTAATTTAATTAATACTTCAAAATCACCGTTAAATATTAGCGGTCAAATTATGTCACTTAAACCTGTTCCCGGGGAAAAACTCGTGTCCCATTTTCGCTGAGGCGTCAGATTTCGCTAATTCGTCTCATGGCGACACATTTAATTAAATCGTTTAAAATGCATTAATCGCTTCTATTAAACGAAATAAATTATTTCTAATTAAGAAAATGGGGTCGACTGGGGCTCATTCGAAACACGCGATTTTGGAGGATCGATTAGAGGCCTAATGAAGAATTCTAAAGGGGTTTGTTTGAAAGTGCGGCGCGGAGTAGACTGGTTCTTTCAGCAATTTTCATAAGTCAGTTTTTAATGAGCTCGTACGTTGGCGTAAATGGAAGGTGTAATGAGAAGTGCTTCTGGTTTGGCATCTTAAAAAGCAGTTTGGGAATTTTCGGAAACAAGTTTGTAATGGTTAGAGGGTTCAAGAAAGGTTGGACGTCTCTCTCTGTGTATGTTCTTAAATCACGTTCTACTTGGGACGGCCTTGCGTTTCAAAATTACTCGGTTGTAAACATAGAAAACCTAAGTGTAACATTATAAAGTATTAGGGCATAATGTGGTTTAGCATACTAATAGTATAGTTCACTTGCGCCTACAATGGCACTTCTCAAACATTTTCAATATAATTTTTAAGATGTTTAAAAAATGAATTTAATGTTCCTTCTTCCCTTAATACTTGCGCAAAGCTAGTTTTGATAAATGGTAAGTGGTGGCGTTTAAAAAGTGCAATAAATATTGGCACCTCTTTTATGTCTCCCTTTCTGCTAGTACTTGCTTGCACATATTAATTATATACTTCTAGTTTAGACGATAAAACTAATCATTAAACATAACATGATCTAAATGTTTCTAGTATAATATTTGTACCTTACAGCCAGACTTAGGGTAGGGCCAAGAAAAACGATGTTCACTTTATTACTGCATTGTATTTAGAATCTCATTCTGCATCGGCCCATGAGAACGTTGTTTTGTACACACAGAGAGAGAGAGAGAGAGGAGGAACATTCCTCTTCATAACTACTGTCCGTCTGTAAAAGCGGCGCCTATCACTTGCAAACCATTCCACTTAAAAAAAGGGCTGATGTGTTGTGAGTGGGAACTTTCCGAAGTTTTCAATTTGAAACTTGCACTTTTTGCTATCCTTTTGACACATTCAACTATGTATTTGAAATTAGCATCACTTTGCGTTGTTTGATACGGCTCTCAAAATGCTTCTTATTATTCTTCCCCTTATTGTTATCTTACCTATCACCCCTATTTTGGTAAGATCAGAGAAGACCTGACGCATGCGTAAACACGCGGAAGGTTTTACCTAATAAAATAAGACGGTATTTAGCGGCGTTAAAAGAGCGTGAATCCCATTCTGTTTATGCATCAGATTTACGCCAATCTGATTCTAAGGTACAGATGTAAGATAAGAGTATACAGTGCGTTTCGAAATGATAGGTCCACCAGTAAAAACGAAAGTTATGCTGGTAAAAAAAAGGTTGTATTGTGTACAAAGCACTATTTTATAAACTACATTACTTCATTCAATGTAAAATAGCTCATAAATAATTTACAAATAATAGGAATAATGAGGGAAACTAAAATTAGATGAAACAGCTGTTTCAAAAAGATAGGTCCACTGAACCACGCATCAAATAAATGTTGAATTAATAAGAAATTTTTCTGTTTTTTTTCTGAATAAGCTCATAAATCCAATTTGGCATGGTTTCTACAAGTTTATGCAAACAATTTGTCCCGATTTTTGACCATTCGGAGGAAATAACCCTTTTTAAGTCTGCAAGTACTGTTGTACTGCCTTCTGCCTGCATACACTGCTCTTGCGAGCATACCCCACATGTTTTCTACTGGATTTAGGTCGGGGCTGCAAGGTGGCTAATCGATAATATGTACAACATTATCCAGAAACCATTCAAAAGTGGACTTTTCAGAGTGCAGAGGAGCATTGTCCGGTTAGAACATGAAGAATGAGCCCCCAATGGGTTCTGATTGTGAGAGAAAATATTGTTCAAACAGCTTGTTATAGCCAGCAGCATTCAAACGATTGTTTACAAATGCTTTATCAATTTTTCCTGTCCCTCTGAATCGGGCACACACCATAACGGAACCACCATCAGCTTGCCTCTTCGAGAATATCTGTCTATCGTTGCGCAGATCGTGCCAGTAATAATGCCAACCATCTGGACTATACAGGTTGAATTTCTTTTTATCACTGAATATCACACGATGCCTATTTTGTTTCCAGGACATCTCTTCCTGTGCGAATTTCAATCTCTTTTCTTTGTGCTTTTTAGTCAATTTCGGAGCCGCTTTCCTTTTCCCGTAAAGAAAATTGCCGAACTTCTTTACCGCTCTGTGGACTGTAGATTTTGATATTGAAGGGTTTAGTAGTTTGGCCAAAGTGGATATGCTCATTATTTCTGGATTTTAGGTCCCTTACGATAGTGCTTCGTTGTAGGGGTGTCACTTTTGATTTGCGGCCAGATGATTTTTTACTGCTATAAGCATTTCCAAATAGCAAAAAAATGTTTGCAACACTTTGTGATCTGTTTAAAAGCTTACCTATTTCTCTGTTCGATTTTCCAGACTGTTTTAATGCATCAATTTTTCCCTGCTCAACCAGCGAAAGACTGCAACGACAATCCGTTTTGTTTGACTACAAAGTGCTGTTCAAATCTGTTTAAATACCTCCACAGCAGCAAGCATAATCCCGTAGTAAGACTAAGCAACGATACTTATGCAAATTTTTGGAAATAAACGTGGTTGGGGCAAAATTTCTGAAGGTGGACCTATCTTTTTGAAACGGTCTGAAAATGAAAATTTGCATCAAATAAGAAGAAATGATTCATTTTTTGAGAAATTTCATCAAACATAGTTTTAACAATTACAGATATATAATCACTGTCAAAAAAAGTGGTTTTTATTCTCAATTAAGAGTCGAAATTTTAAAAAATAAGGGTGGACCTATCATTTCGAGACGCGCTGTAAATGATTAAAATTAATATGATTCAAAGCATCCATACTTTGAGTGGTATAATTTGATTTATTATCGTAGCAAAACATGAGATGCTGCAGGATCACTAATTATTATTTATTTATCTGACAATGATCTGTTTGACTTGTTGAAATCAAGAAACCGTGATTGTCGGAGCGTTAAAACCGTCTGTACTTAAAATCGACTAAACATGAAAAAATTTATAAATACTTTTAAAAATAATACTCATATTTAAAAATATTTGTTAAATTAAATCGTTCAACTTCATGACTGTTTTCAGTGATATTTTGACTTTATCGCAATAATAGTTTAAAATTCAGACTTTAAGTAAAAGTCCCCTTTTTGCGTTACTCATTTTTGTTTTCGCAATAATAGTTGTATTTTCAGTCTTTAAATGTAAGTAAAGAAAAATCACACGTCTGGGCAGGGCAAAATTAAGGCATAGGTATATGGGGCACAGGCCCAGGGCACCAACGTTTCGGGGGGGGGGGCTTACATCAATCTAAAGTTTTTAAAGTGGAGAAATTTCATATCGCACTATGACAAGATAAAAAATAAATTTAAAAATACTCTTTCGAAAACTTGAAATCCAAAATATTTTACTACTTCATTGTATTGTTTTTATTTGGGGGGAGGGGGCAGCACATAAAGCTCGTGCTAAATGTCCTACAAAGTCGTGCCCTGTGTCTAGGTATCACTTTTTCAAAACGTGTATTTAAAACATTTGTTGTTTAAGAGCGGTAAAAATTACTGCATGTGCTGCGCTTTTTGAATGATTTTGATAGACTCAATTTTGCTTTTCGCGATATTTTGGCCTTTTTGCAATAATAAGAGATTTATATTCACCCTCTAAATATTAAGTACAAGTGCCTATTTTTGGGGCAATTCATAGGAGAAAAATGGAGATCCTAAATCACATGTCTGCGGATCTTTTTTCCAAAATGCATTTAAAACACTTTATGTTTGAGAATTGAAAGAAACAAATTCATGTTTTATGCTCTTGCTATCATTTTAAAGCTTAAAAAACTATGATTCAATTATTCTGTGAGGAAAAATTGAACTTAAATACGATACGATAAAAACGAAATGCTCCCCCCCCCTCCCCTGATAGAAAATAGAATTTTAGTAAAGAGCTCATTTTATTAAAGGAAATGTACCCCCTCCCCCCCCCGGATTAGATCGACACCCTGGTTAAGTAGATATATAAATTCAAGTTTTGGGCATGCCTTAAAGTAATTTCAATTTGCAAAATTTCGGCCAATTAATCAGTAAAATAGACGATTATAGATAATCGGCAAAGTTGCAGAGTTCCAATTACTGCCGAAAAATGGATGCCTCTCCCAAATTCAAACTCAAAATAAAGAAAAAATATTAACTCTCCATGTAAAAACATACTAAACCACATTTTCTGAACTTATAAACATTATGGCACACTCTGCGTTGAGAAAAAATGGAATAAACAAACAGCTTCTCACTGCCGAGGAAGGCATCTCACGTCTTCTTACCCTGTCGTAAACTTCTCGGCGCGATTCTAGATACCTTAAATTGGAAGTGGTTTTGAGATTAGCGATTATTCGTGTCTCACGAGATGTGACGTCACGGGGCACAAAAAACCCATATTCTCGGTATCGACTTTTTTGGCGATACAATGAGAGTAGGGCCCCTGGTCACCCAAATTGCAATATCAACAAAGACAAGAGATATCACAACAAATTTAAGCTTTGAAGTGGCGCCAAGAAGCGCGCGTGATGTGCGTCTGCGCTGAAATTCCAATCATATGCATATCTCACCTCCGCTATTGCATGTTGTAAATTTCATATTATTTGCATGCTTCGTTCAGGGTTTAGCATTTACAATGGCCAGCAGTATATTATACAGAACATAACAAAGAATATAAATACCGTTGTTTGAATAGATATTTTAGTGCCTATTTTTTTTCTTGCACCATAACTTCAAATACTGAAAAGAAAATCATTGAGCTTTCGGTAAGAGAGTAAGCATTGTTAAATACAGAATGAATATGCGATCAGACATTTTCAATAGAATTTAGCATTATGAATTTTGTGACGAAGAAGATGATGCCCATAAAATTCTTTCTTTCATTGATAAAAGCATTGCATGAATAAAGATAAAACTGACGAAAGACATAAACAAATATTGAAGGTTAAATAAATAAATCATTCTCTTTTTGTGAAAGACAAGACGATTCAAGCAGATCGCATAAAAATTGATTTGAGCCACTTTCAGCTAAATGAAACTCTCCTTCCCGAAAACATACGTCATGTATAAA
The DNA here is from genome assembly GCA_038373865.1 of Uloborus plumipes. Taxonomy (NCBI): domain Eukaryota; kingdom Metazoa; phylum Arthropoda; class Arachnida; order Araneae; family Uloboridae; genus Uloborus; species Uloborus plumipes. Next base: position 41,421 of record JAXGGA010008949.1, read on the forward strand.
AATGAATTCAATTCTTGAGTCCTTTATTGCTACGTTTAAACATTCCATTTGATAAAGAGACGCCAATCGAAAGCGAACATAAAATACTTGATCGAATGCTCTGGCCGTCATTCTATTGCTCCGCCAAGACTTGGAAGTTCTTATTTCTCCTTCCTGCAGCCCAATCGATCGAATATCTACCTGCCGTTGAAAGATTGGCATTCCAATCTTTGGAAGAAAGTTCGTGCAAGAGTGGCACGGAGGGATCAAGTTCTTGTGGATCTCTCAGAGGAGTTGCGGGTTTTTTTATAGTACAAGTACTTTTCAGATATGAAACCTCGACCTTGGATATTCGAGAGTAGTAAAAATTGGTACATTGGCATCTTGCAAAAGTCACATTTCACAATATGTTTGCACAAGTCAGATATTTTTACGCATATTTGTAAAGCATGAGTGCTTATTTCTGAAGCCTAAATAATTGGCGAAAATTGAAAAAGTCGTTTCAAAATTTCGCCAAATAAATTTATTTGCAGATCGAAAACCACTAAAAGTTTGGGGGAAATATCAGCAGGTCTTTTCAAAATATTTTGTTAAACGTGATATCAAAAAGTTGGACATTTTTTGAGACCTAAAAGGATTGCAAAATATAAAGTTTTTAGAACAAAAAACGAAAAAAATGTACCATTTCCGGATGTTTCTGTAAGGTATGCTATTGATACTGCCAAACAAAATGAAACCAATGATGATAGCTGTTTGTCCCATTTGGCAAATTCGACGTTATGATAATTTCTTTAAACGTTCTAACTAAACTTGAAAAAAAAAAAAAAAAAAAAACCGTTAAGTGAAAAAAACAACAGGCGATTAACTAATGGTAAAATTTCATTTAAAATGATAACACATTAAATAAAAAATGTTTAAAAACATTATAAACTCAGTAAAGCATCTCTTAAACGAGGTCGCCAAGCGACCACTTTATAGCCATGCAAATTGATGTGTGGGTCGCCAAGCGACCACGTTTTGCAATGCTAGAGCCTGAACACGCCGTCTTCCGGCAATTAAGAAATGAATCAAATGTGTAAAACACATTGCAATTTTAAACGGAAAAGGCATCTGTCGCTTTTTTTCCTACACTAAAATTTTGTGCGATTGCCCTTCATTTTAACATTCGCTGCTTTTTGCTCTACCCGTGCATTAAGATTTTGCGACTGTAGCGATAATGGGTTCGCAGATATCTTTCTTTAAAGTTTGCCACTTGCAAAGGTGTGGTAGGTAACGCCAGTATTCGAGCATAACTAACGCCTCCTAGAGCCGCTATATAGACAGGCCGACGCATCAAGCTCAAGTTTCACCACTTTGGATCCAACTCATTTACTTTTACTTTTATTTTTCATTGTTGCGAAGCTAGGGTTGCCAGAGCAAGGTTTCAGGATATTGCCAAGCTTTGTTAAATTCACGTGAAAAGTTACCAAAAAGCGATAACTCGCCAGAAGAGACAACCCTCAAATACGCGCTGGATCCAAAGTGGTCAAACTTAATCTTGATGCGTCGGCTCGTATATATAGTGGTCTTAACGCCTCCTAAATACTAAATGCTTATTTCTTTCTGGTGTTTAGCACAAAACAAATTTCTCCCTAGGGTCACAACGCACTGCCACCTATTGGAGTTCTTCGAGACAGAGAAATTAGCGATTGATTGATTCCTAAATTTAAATTTAAAAATTTAACCAATCAAAAAATTTAATTCGAATATTGCTTAGATTTATTACCATAACAACGGCGTCATCGGATTGCCGCGAGGTGGCGCTTAGTGTGGAACAAATGTCTCCCGTATTGAGATAAATGTAGTAAGTATTTAGGATGCGTTGGTACAACTAACCACTATACATACTATATGAGTATCAACTTTCTCACCCGTGTAAATGGATTGAAAAATATGTGTCAGAAAAAAAAAGTAGAAACGTAAAATTTAAAAGGCATAACTAATTTTTAAGAAAGTTCAACTTTTTTACAAGCAGCGTTTCCTAAAAAAAGATTAATAGATATTTCTCAGATTTTGGAACATGATCTTGTTCATTGATATCAAGCATCAAAAAAAAGTTTATTCTTGATACGTGGTGAGGCAGAAACAGCGGTTTTTAGTAAAGACTGGATCTCTGCAACAGAAAAAATGAGAGATGCCAGGTTGATATAATAAATAGGGAACCACATTAACAGGGTTTATTGAAAAATGTGAGATAGGTAGTAATCGAAGATCATATTAAGGCATGTTTCGGCACTAAGTTTTTGCCTTTGTTCTCCCGTTGTCAAGATATAAGGTCTAGTACACTGTCGAAGTCTTAAGAAAAGCGTCAAGACTTGACCAGAAATTGAGGGTAAAACCTGATTTCGCCGTCTGCATGTGGCATTATGTCAATCTGCAAAACGTGTAAAAGATGTCTCCCATTACTCGCCGAAACTCACTAAACTTGGTTACTTTCCCTAAATTTGCAGATTTAAAGACCTCACACAGTACATTCAAGATTATCTGCGGAATTGGGTGGCACGGGTATCGCGGATAGCAAAAATAGCGAAAAATCCGAAAAAAAGCATAAAATAAGGTGTAGAGAAGATAAAAAAATTATTTGTATTTGAGGTTTTCAAGCATATAAAAGCTATAAAAAAGTGGTAATTACAATAACTCCCAGGTAAAATAATTTATTGGATGAAGTACACCGCACTCTTGGTTAAGAAATGTTGAGAAAAAACAGAATTTAAATTCATGATTTTTCGAAAAAATCCGTTAATTGTGTTTATTTCTTTCCCGAGACCCTTGCGGACAATCCGCCCAGCGAACAACCCACTCGCGGATAATCGAGAGTTTACTGTATTTAGGTAAAGGGTACACGAGGGCAAATAATTTATGCATCCAAGAATATGCTTTAGTATCTTTTTCAAATTGCCATAAATTTACTTCTTTCTTTATTAGACTATCGTATAGTTTCCTGGTAACGTTTGCGAAGTCTTAGTATTTTTGCTTCAGAAGACATCGGCAACTGAACCCCGAGCATACAAAATTGCCTTTTTTGTGTTCCACTGTTTCGTGAGTTTTATACAATGATTTTATCAAGACATTTCATAAGGGATTTCAACGACATTTAAACGTACTTTTAACTTAAGCAGCATCTGCATATTTCGATCTTTTGTTGAGTTGCAATTCTAATGACATACTGTCTAAAAAATTTTTGTGCAACCTCCGCCTCATCTGCGCACGCGCCAAGTCTCTTCGGACTTTCTCGAAATAGGGGGGAAAGCAACGAGGAAGTAGTAAGAGAACAAAAGCTGAAGGCATCGGGTAGTGCGCACCCTAAACCTATCTCCCCTTTTTCAGATGGAAGCGTCTGTGGCTTCCAGGCGCACAATATGCAAACAGACAGTAGATACGACCTGTGAATAATTTTTAAGAGAAGTAAGCAGCTGTTATACGATTTTTTAAAAAAGCCTCCGGCCTTTCTGCCTTAGCAGGTGAGTTACCAAAAAAATAGCTCTTATTTACAAACTGAAATATGGTTGTCCCGAACTGAATGAGCTGGATTAGAGATTCAAAGTGACGATTTATTGATTGAAATTATAATTTAAAATGCTTTTCATGAACATTCACTCTCTATGAGCAATAGTAATCGTGTAATTTTTAAAAACATTTAAACATTTAAAAGTAATCCTAGAGACTGCTTAAATCTTTAAAATGGGCAATTGTTTGTTAAACTATTAAGATTTTAGTGACATATTATGTGATACATACTTCAAAATATTCATAGTTATTTCTTGTATAATGAAGATTTCAGTCATATATAGTGAATACATACTTCAGAATATTATTAATAATTTATTGTGCAACTATTGTGTCTAATTACTTTTTAATCTTGAAAGCATTCAGCATTTTCTAAGTAAAAAACGTATAATGAAAACATCAAAACTGAACTCCCTTCTTTTAAAATTCTTTGAGAAGATGCCATGCACATTCATAAATAATCACACATTTTTTTTAGATAATAACCTATACCTTATTTGTAAAAGGAAAGAAGGTACAAAGCATTAATTATGGATATTTGTTTAAATAGATGCATTTAAACTTGGTATAGTTCCAATATTCTAATTACTGTACGTATTTATTTTGAGCGAAAGTTCCACTGATTAGTTTAATTAAGACAAATGGTGTATATTTCATCCTCATTTAAAGTTTAGAGCAAAAAAATTTAATTAAACTTTAGAGTGAAAAATAATTAATGGATTAAAACATCTACTGTAGTGTGTTAATGTGCTCAATAATGTTTATTAATCCCTTGAGTTTTAACTGGCTCGATAATGCGATTAAATACAAAATTGCCCTCACAATTTCCAATGCAAATTGAATAAAAATTGTCATTTTATTATGATTTGAAAATTAATTATCATTCCTTGTTTCGCACTATGTTTTTGGCCGTAAAATATTTTAAGAGATGGGACTGTGAATAACAAGTGCACTAGCATGCAAAATTAAGAGAGTTTTCAGATTCGGTCAAAAATCTACTGATCCGATGTTATGAAATTTGGCATTCATTGAACATAATACAATAGATTGTACGTAATACGATACATTGAAATAATACAAAAGAATGGTCTATACTGCCATGCTAAGAGCAAAAGGGATATCTGCAGTTGAGCTGAAACTGATATAAAACTCTTTAAAGCTTTGCGCCATCATTTATTGCATTCAGATGAAATTTTTAAAAAAATACTTCCGTTCTCAAATGACCACAAAATTTTGTATTTAGGTCAGGCCCGTCATTTAGGGGGGGGGGGGGCGGGGGGGTCAATTGCCCTCCCCTGACTTTGAGAAATCAATGTATTTACATAAAAGTGGGCGTGGTTTTCGTTGTTTTCTGGTTGAAATTGTATAGTGTTTTTAAACTTTGCCCCCCCTCCCTGGAAAAACTTGAAATGACGTCCCTGATTTAGGTAAAATACGTCACAAAGAGCCACCTGGTGGCGATAACTCAATTTTGTTAAAAAGTGAAGATACGACTTTTGTGCTTAGCACAGCATTATAGGTAGACCTGATAAGGTACAGATGTTGATTTAATTTTTGTGTTAACGTTAATATATTAAATGGGGGGGGGGGTAGGTGTCTTCCTTCTTTTCAGCAATCAAACCGTTTTTTCTCATTACTTGTAACTGTTATATCTCAAGAAGTAATGAACTGGAACCAAACAAAAATTTGTAGACAGGTAGATCTTAGAGGGGACAAAAATTGATTCAATTTTGGCACCCGTTTCTTAAAAAGAATAGTGTAATCAACTTTTTTTTTCTATTGCTAATGTTATCTTTCAAGAAATATTAGTGCGATTTAGCTGAAATTTGGTATAAAAATCAACTGTCATTGAAACAAGTTATGATTCAATTTCGGCCCCAATCGCTCCCGGGGATGATTTTTGTCATCTTTTCCGGTTAATTAGACTAACAATGTAAAAGCTAAATCCCATTAAAATGTCGCTTTCATGTAAGTCAATGCACGCTTTCATGTAAGCAAAACATAGAAAACCTTTTAATGACTTAAAATTTTTATCAGCTACCATTTTTTATTTGTTCACGAATGGAATGCTTGTAATTAACTTTTAGCAAATCTTACACAGATTTTCAATTTAGCTTATTGACTCTGCTTTTTCGGTGGTATTTTGATAACTGGAAAATTGGAGCATTCATAAGATTTCTGAGCAGTATTTTACTTCGATAATCCTGTTTTTTTACCCTGCACGCAAATAGATATTTTCCTACACTTTGCTGACGTGTGCAAATTAGACACATTCCCGGCGTTGGAGTTGGTGCCGAAAATTTTTCATCAATAAACTAAAATCGCCCATTTTGAATTATTAAAATCTCGTTTCTGCGAATGTCAAAATTGTGTTGTAGCGATTACATGAGTGGTTATACGTTTTTCAGAGAATTCATATGATATATAAAAAAGGAGTTTCGTGACAACTACAACATACTTACAAGTTTTCTTTTACTGTAAAAAACTTCAACCGAAATGAAAAATGTTATTCATAATATTTTTTCACGTGCATTCATTTGTAAAAAAAAAAAACACAAATTTTAATTCTTTGCATGCTTTTGCTTGCGAGCGAGCGAGCTTTTTATCAAATCCAGCTTCTTATTTATACGTGTGAAAACTTCGATAGAGTATACACATGCCTCGAATAACTTTTTGTTTAATGCTCTTTTTTACACTTTTTTAGTTTTGTTAAAATTCATTTGGCAGCTGTTAAGAATAATAACAAAAAACTGTAATATAACTATCCTCTCACCTCCATCATTTATAATTGGATTCAATGCGCTGCTTTGGTAACCATGGTGACGAGAAGACCAGTTTCTTTTATCTCTACTTGTTGTAGAAGCTAATTCCACATCGCAATCACGTTCCAAAATGGCTTGATTTCATTTTTGAAGTTTGTAAATTCGTTCGCCGGGGGAATATTGTAGCTATGATCGATCTTGACGGAAGCGTAAAACTATTTTCCGTAAACCAATTTTCAAAAATACGTGATGCTTGCTTATTAACGTGAGGGCTAAAGAAGAAATTTAGTTTCTTATTCTTTTCTGTATACAGGCCAAAGTTGAAGCATACCGGAATTTAAATTGATGAATCTGTTTTTCAATACGAAACTAGTTTCAATTTACGTTGCTACATTGAAGGAAAAAATCAAAAATGTTAATTTAATAATCTGCAAAAAGTTTTATTTGGCGAGTTATTTGTATATGTAAATCTACTTTTTATGTATTTTTTTACAATACGGCAGAAGCATCGATTGTCGGACGTAAATCCCTTTTACATTTAAATTTTTTGAATCCTTTTAGAGCTTTTTAAAGCCCACTTTTATAAACAAGCAAAGGGTTTCATATGCCTAAGTGCGATAGTCTCTTCAGGCGCAAAATAAAAGAGAACCACTATTGCAATTCTTATATATCTACAGGCTCCAGAAGCTCTAGGTTTTCAGAGAGTATTTAAGTGTCCAGGGACAAAAACGAATTTATTTTTGTCGTTAAACCACTGTAGTAATGGCGAAAAGCCTCTTTTTAAAGTGCCTTGCTAGCAGCTTTTTTGGAGTAAGACGCGTGGTTTGATACTTTTCTCTCAAGTTTGCATCAACATAAACAAGAGTCAGAGCATTTTCAGAGTGCATTTTTTAATTAGGAAGAATTTCTGTATCCACTAGAGGCCTATTTCATCACCGCGTCGAATTATTCTGTTGCTCGTGGCGCTGTAGAATGAATAGCAAAGAACCATGCAGATATGTTTTTTTTCTTCTGAAACTGAGATATTAAATCGAACTCCTTTAGCAGAAATATCCTAATTTTTAGAAGCTTGTCATGATTTTGTCCCGAAATTCGAGTTTTTATCATGGTTTGTTTTTAAATTTCATAAAATTTTAGAATAATCAAAAAAAAAAAAAGCTACATGTTTGTTATACTCTGTTACTTTAAAATAGGCGTATCAAGTTTAGAAATTTTGCGTCGTCTCCATGGAAACCGTACGAAAGAAAACAGCTCCAATCTATTTTTTAGCCTATTTTCCCGTTAAAAATAAAAGAAAGACGAAAAAAGAATTAAAAGTGGCTTAATGCATCTAAAACATATCGCCAAGTCCAAAAAATATCGCTAAGTTAAAAAAATATCGCCAAGTCCGAAAAAAAAAGCCAAAAACAAATAAAAAGCTAAAATGAATGTCGAAAAATTAAAAATTTGAAAGTAGGGTATTGAGATGGGGAATTTGTGTGTGTGTCGGTCGGTCTGTCTGTCCTCACCCTAATAACTTTTGAATGAACATTCCGATTTGGACAAACTTTTTTTTTTTATTGGAAAGATCTCGGCGACTACAGCTCATTCCCATATTTGATTTTTCGATTTGAACAATTTTTGATTCAACTTTGAACCGCTCAAACATCCTGTCCCGCGATGCTAACTTTTGAGTGAACAGTCCAATTTGAACAAACTTTTTTTTGTTTAAAAGATCTTATCAAGGATACTCCATTCCCGTATTTACATTTCCGATTTGAACAATTTTTCGTTCAACATTGAACCGCTCAAGCAAGCTGTTACCCCTAATAACTTTTGAGTGAACAGTCCGATTTAAATAAACTTTTTTTTTGTTCGAATTATCTCAACAAGGATACTTCATTACCGTATTTAAATTTTCAATTTGAACATTTTTTCGTTCAACATTGAACCGTTCAAGAAACCTTTCCCCACCTAATAACTTTTGAGTGAACCGTCCGAATAGAATAAACTTTTTTTTGTTTGAAAGATCTCGGAGAGGCTCATTCCCATATTTCTCTTTTTGATTTGAACCATTTTTCGTTCAATATTGAAATGTTCAGAAAAAAAAATTAACATTAGCGCCTACGGGGAATTTAAGTTGAATGTTGATCCTGAACTTAAAGTCTAATTTCCTTCAAACTAACTTTGTAAGAAAATGGTTTTGATAAATAATGTTTGTAAAGTACTTTTCTGAATAATTTTTCTGTGAGGACTCTGATTCCGACTCCGCAAACATGGCGGAAATGCAGGCTCAGAAAAAAAATGTCTGACTGTGCAGACGATTTTTTGTTGATTTATTCATTTATTTTATTTTATTTATTATTGTTTTTTTTTTTGGCAGACGATTTTTTTGTAACAAAAATTTTTCATTCACGAGGGCATTTTATTCTTTATTTAAATTTAACAACTGACAACTGATTAAAAGTGTAATTCGAGACATTTTATTAACGGACGAGTTTTTTTTTTCTTTTTTTTTTCTTTCTTTGATAAAATGTGTGTTGATGCTCTTTGTACTTTTATTTATTTATTAATTTTTTTTGAAAACGATTAAGGATTTTTTCTACGGAAGAACTGTAACAGTTACATTCTTTAAAAGGTGCAACAAAAATTAATTTATTCGTTTATTAACATTTTACGTGTCCATTTCATCTGATGAGAGGGGTATATTTTACTTTTAAAAATCAGCATTAAGTGCTAAAAAGGTATGTTTGACATATTTTCAGTCTCAGACAATCAAGAGAATGCCGATGTCTATGTATGGGAAAGTAGGTTCGTTTAGTTCTTGACAGAACTTCTTGTTGTGCACTGATGTTGAGGCATTTCATTTATTTTATGTTTATCGCATTAGTCTTACGCTTTTATTTATACCTTCATGTTTCAGTTATTTCTCAACTTTTTCTAACAAATCTAGTCATGCATTAATACAGCAAAAATTTCTAAGAAAATGTTGTGCTTTATTGACGTTGCTTTTGCAATAGAACAATAGCTTACGCACAAAGCAATTTCAACCGTTTGCATTTAACCATTGTTGCAAAATCTAAGTGGTTAGAAAGTCCATAGCGCCGTAACTATGACAACCATCAGGGTAAAGGTGTGGATAATGGGAAATTAATTTTATTTTGAGCCGCTTTCTGTCGTTACACAGGGTAGTTCATGTTAAAATATGCGACGAAATTTAGCTGAGTAAAATGTCATCTAATACAAAACATGATTGAATACGATGTATGAGAGGTTTCTTGGAGTAATAAGTGGTACTGTGAAGAGCTATTTCTGTAAAAACTCCTTATTTTTTTGTAAGACTGAACGAGTCATGAACAAGTGATGATCACAGCATCAGCTATTATGCCTTGCGTCAAAAGTTAGGGGTCATTCCATAGTGACTAACGTAACATTCAAAGCTGATTTTGTAACTCTTTTTACTATTAACCTAAAGGATAAAAAATATTTTTTAGTTAAGCTGCTGGATTTACAATGTACATGGTATCTATGTATCATTTCTGCTAAGAATTTAAAACAAAATTACTGACAGTAGATATTTTTACAACCAAAATAGCAGCGTGACTAACGTAACATTTTTGCAACACTAAAAATTAATGCTCATGTTGTGAGGCAAAAAATTCTCAAAGTTAAGCAAGTGTTAAAAATTGAATGATATATTTGAAAAGTGTGTAAAGTTGGCTTTTAAAAACATAAAACACATTTATTAAATTTTAATTTTTTTTAGTCTTAAGAGTCACTTTTACTCAAGATGGAGTGTGACTAACGTAACCATCGAATAACAAGCAGTAAACACACTACAAACTATTTATTATGGCTAATCTTAGCGATATTTACAATACTTGTTCAATAGTTTTTTACTTCTTATGTTGTATGATTTTTATTGATTAATTTATTTATTTATTGATACTTTTTTCACTTCGGTATTTTTTTTCTTCGGCTGAAGTTGACATTTCTATGGTATGACCCTTAGAAAGTAGGGTAAAGTATGCCCATTTTGCCTCTGGGGGCCAATTTCGTCCCTCGAAGTTTCTCTGGTCTGACACTAAGTGTCGTCATCGCTGATATTTTGTTGGTTGCTATCAGAAACACTATTTATTTATGGATGTTTAGTGAGTCTGGTCAGCTGCGTTGCCGTTTAGAAGTACTTGTTCCGATTTTTTAAAACGTGAGTTTTTCGTTATAACTATTCTTAAATGTACATTTTTATTTATGGGAATGTGTTTATTTAGTCCTGTTTGACATATGTGTTTAGCGTAAGCTATGAACTGAATGACTTGAGCGTTTTGCCATCTTAAAATCACTTCACGTAGAGCAGGAAGTCGCTGCATTTACAAATAAGATGTTCCTATTTTCTTCTCGTGCCAAAATTTGACTCAACGACAATGATGTAGAGTACCTATCCTAGGTGCCAAAAACCTTTTTATAAAGACATATTTGGAGAAGCCCTCAATGTGCCTCGTGTCTACACAAAATGAGCTCCGGGTGAAGAGCAAAAAAAAAAAAAAAATTGTTTGGAGGGTTGAAAAATTAATCCTACACTTGGTGATTAAATATTTTGAATTAAAAATGCAGAATTTTTAATGTTTTTCTTTAATCCATTTCTTAATCCTCGTTAATACTTATTACCTAGTTCTCAAACCATTGTTTCCTCTTTTACGAAGTGTATTGGAGGGGCGATGTTATTGGTGAGAGAGAAAGAGAATAAATAACTATTTTCATTGTCGGCGAAAGTGCATTTTTGAACGTTAACAATTTTTTTTGTGCATAGTATAAATACCAAATGTATACCTAGTTGGTGACGTTAAATAATTTTTTGGGGTTAATTGATTGCAACATATTGTATTCTGATGCCAAAAAAGTTTGGAGAGCGAAACATGGTACCTTTATGCAAATTTTCACAGTTCGATAACCACTAATTTTTTGAGACTAAAATAAGTGCTAAACACTCTTTCTTAAATGTTACTAGCAAACTAACGACAGTGGCAAATATGGTGCGCGCTTTATTAATTTATTTTTTGAATTAATTTGCTCCACTGATCCTTTCATGAAATATTGTTTGACAGCAGCAAGTTCAAGACTTCATGATATTGGATTAAGATATCTAATAACTAACTTATCACTAAATATAATTTTTCATTATTCTAATTAAATAACTTGAAAGATTTTAATACCTGTACTTAAAATTATTTTCCTCCTTTTATTCTTTCGCTAAGCAAGCTATCAACAAATTTAAAAAAGTTAACATTACCACTTTTTGAAGCTAAAGCTTTTGCCATTATTTTAAATTAAGACTAATTAGTAAATAAGCAAAATAAAATTACCAGAAATATTCCCTCACCGACACGATTAATCAAAACAAAAAGTAAAAATAAATAAATACATATAAAAATAAGTGAAAAACTATTAGCTTCAAAGATATGTTTGATTCTGCCTTTGTGCTGCAATAATTAAAACAAAAACATCCTTTTTTGTTTTCTCGATTTGTTTTCATTTTTACGAAATCACGTATTTGAAAAGACTGTTTTAATGAGTTAATGACACTATCGAAAGATTTATATTTCTTCTAAATTTTAATCAGGAAACAGCATCCAAATTGAGAAAAGATAACATTTAAGCGTGACGAATATCATTATTAATAATTGGATTCATTGCCGTGATGTTAAGGAATGAGTCAACTTGTATCATCATCTAGTAGTCATTATTAAAACGGATTTGAACATTCAATAATTGCGTAAAGAAAGTGATTTCTTTTTGAATAATTCGACTGTAACTTGGAAATGCGAGGTCAGTTTAAATAATTTATTCAATTTCTTTATTTATTTCTGGGCTTTCACAACAAGTTGAAAGTCCAAAACTGAACTAGTTTTAGCTAGCTAATATCCTCATTTAGTGCCTTTATCATTCCTAGATGCAAGACCGAATTCAAAGCGTAAATGAAAAAAAATATATATAAAAAAAGTGTACTAATTGGGTCAAAACAAATAAAAAGTTATGGAAAAAGGGTTTGGGGTATCATAGTAGTTTTTGAAGCTGTAAGCTATCGCCCCGAAGCCGGGGCTGAGGCAGTACTGCTTATAATTTACCGCCAGCTAGGTTATACTAGAGCCGCTATATAAACAAGTCGACGCATCAAGCTTAAGTTTCACCACTTTGGATCCAACTCATTTACTTTTACTTTCATTTTTCATTGTTGCGGAGCTAGGGTTACCAAAGCAAAGTTTCGGGACATTGCCAAGTTTTGTTAAATTC
>JAXGGA010008950.1:0-53975 GCA_038373865.1 Uloborus plumipes
CCCGGTACAGCTTTTTCCTGGCCCGTATTCCGGATATATCGCGATTGAAACATGTCTGGGATTTCGTAGGTCGGCGTCTCGTCTGTGATCATCGTCTTGTTGCCTCTACAGACGAACTTTGGGTAAGCATACAAACAGTATGGACTGCTCTTGATCAGGCAGACATTAAAAATTTGTTTGACTCCATGCCACGTCGCATATCAGCACTTATTGCAGCGCGTGGTGGCTGCACAAAATACTAATTTTTAACCGACTTCAACAAAGGAGGAGGTTATACAATTCGTCGGAGAAATTTTTTTTTTTGTATGTTATAAGATTACTCGAAGATGCCTGGACCGATTTCAAAAATTCTTTTTTTGTTAGAAAGGTCTTTCTTTCCGATTGGTCCCATCCTCTCGTGGTCCGGGTTCGATAACGGGAACCTACAGAAATCTTTCGAAAAAGAAATTGGGATCACAGTAATCGTAATAATGACCATTTTGAACGCTAGGCTTCTCTGGATTGCATAATGAAATTCATTTCTATGGTCTTTTTGAAAATTTTAAACCGAGTATCTTTCTATGTCCTGCTTTTTTCTGTTGAACTCCAACGAACTGAAAGTCGTACCAGGTACTAATTGATTCGTAATATTTCAGGTTTATTAGTCTTAATTTACATAAGGTTTGATAAAGGAATTTTGAAGAAAGTGAGGAAAATCTCCAAATTTTTGCTCAAATTTAAAGCGATTTGTCCAAAATGATTAAATATGAAATTCATTGTTACAAAACGTGATTCATATGAGACAGTTATTATAATGATAATGAAAATTTTGGTTGAAGGCTTAACTGAAGCAAACATGAAACTCATTAGCGGGCCACGTACGTAATACGTCGTAAAATTTTATCAACCGCGAGAATCTAGTGTTGTTTTAAAATATAAATTAGTTAAAAAGCCGTTAATATTTAGCCTTTGATTAAAGTTAGTACACAAATAAATACTAGAGAATAACAAGGATTATTTTTTAGTGTCAATCGTTTAAAATTTTAGACGCGTTGATACTTTCTCTCTTTTTTTTCCTTACATAGTTTATTTTATGAAGCATTTATTTAAGCAAATTATTAACCGACTTCAACAAAGGAGGAGGTTATACAATTCGTCGGAGAATTTTTTTTTTTTTTTGTATGTTATAAGATTACTCGAAGATGCCTGGACCGATTTCAAAAATTCTTTTTTTGTTAGAAAGGTCTTTCTTTCCGATTGGTCCCATCCTCTCGTGGTCCGGGTTCGATAACGGGAACCTACAGAAATCTTTCGAAAAAGAAATTGGGATCACAGTAATCGTAATAATGACCATTTTGAACGCTAGGCTTCTCTGGATTGCATAATGAAATTCATTTCTATGGTCTTTTTGAAAATTTTAAACCGAGTATCTTTCTATGTCCTGCTTTTTTCTGTTGAACTCCAACGAACTGAAAGTCGTACCAGGTACTAATTGATTCGTAATATTTCAGGTTTATTAGTCTTAATTTACATAAGGTTTGATAAAGGAATTTTGAAGAAAGTGAGGAAAATCTCCAAATTTTTGCTCAAATTTAAAGCGATTTGTCCAAAATGATTAAATATGAAATTCATTGTTACAAAACGTGATTCATATGAGACAGTTATTATAATGATAATGAAAATTTTGGTTGAAGGCTTAACTGAAGCAAACATGAAACTCATTAGCGGGCCACGTACGTAATACGTCGTAAAATTTTATCAACCGCGAGAATCTAGTGTTGTTTTAAAATATAAATTAGTTAAAAAGCCGTTAATATTTAGCCTTTGATTAAAGTTAGTACACAAATAAATACTAGAGAATAACAAGGATTATTTTTTAGTGTCAATCGTTTAAAATTTTAGACGCGTTGATACTTTCTCTCTTTTTTTTCCTTACATAGTTTATTTTATGAAGCATTTATTTAAGCAAATTAGGTGAAGTTTTGTAATGGAAACATTACCTTATTCCATATGTACATTTGCACTAAAAAGAATGAAATAAAAATATTTTTGAAAAAAAAAAATTGAACCGACTTCGGAACTTCACTCGGCAAGTGCTCTAAAAAGTAAAAAATAATTTTATTCTTTGAACACCATCGACACTACATTTAAACATAAGTTTTGAAGTCGGTGCAAAAACTATAGGTGAAATGATGTTTAACTACATTTTGCCAACATTTTCCAGAGAAACCATTGAAAATAAAAAGTTGAATATTTGTACCATTACATAAATATGTGGTTGTCAATGTAGTGTATGCGAATGCAATTAAAAAACCTGGATTCATTGCAATTTATATATATAGTTAAATTATAGTTTCGTATGATTCTATATAGTGTTTTTGCGCCGACTTCAAAACTTATGTTTAAATGTAGTGTCGATGGTGTTCAAAGAATAAAATTATTTTTTACTTTTTAGAGCACTTGCCGAGTGAAGTTCCGAAGTCGGTTCAATTTTTTTTTTTTCAAAAATATTTTTATAATATTTCTTATTGTTTGTTGGCTCTCTTTCAAAGTTTAATCCTTTATTTGTACCACTATCACTCAGCTGTGTATTAAATTTCATTCAATTATGACGATTCCTTCATGGTGTTGCAATTTTCACAAATATCTACTTATATTAAAAACTGAGTATCTTTCTAACTATCTTTCTTTCTAACTATCTTTCTATCTTTCTATGTCACGCTTCTTTCTCCTGAACGCCAATGACCTGAAAGTCGAACCAGGTACCGATAGATAGGTAATTTTTCAGGCTTCATTAGTTTCAATCGATATAATTATACGATTTTAATTAGCAAAGATATCAATTAATAAGTAGTCAAGTTTAAAGCGATTAAGCCTAATAAATGATTAAATATGAAATCCATTCTTGCATTGCAAAACGTGGTTGCCATGAAACAGTGATAAAAATGATAATGAGAATTTTGAATGAAGGCTTAACTAAATCAAACACGAAACTCATAAGCGGGCCACTTACGTAGAATTTTTATCGCTAGCTACTGGTAATATTTTGAAACATTTATTTGTTGAAGAGCCATCTACTTATATTAAAAACTGAGTATCTATGTCTGCTTTTTTCCTTTGAGCGAGCTGAACTTACTGAAACTTTCCTCACCATCTTGAAGGCGTGAAGCATCTCAATAATTCGAATGATTTTTTTTATACATATAGGAAAAAAGTAAAGGCGTGAAGCGCCTGTAAGCGAGCCGCCTTGGCGGGGAGTACTTTCTTTAAATTTTTTTCTCACTACTTTCAGGGCACGAAGTGCCCGTGCAACGCCGGACCACGTGCGTGGTATGTCTTGAAATCGAATGAACATTAAATTATATCAAATAATATAACTTCAGAATGAGGTAAAAGTTAGAGAGGGGAGACGTTATGCATCAACATGCCGCAGGAAGCTAATCTAGCTGCCCTGGCAGCTAGTGAGTTTATATTTCATGATACTCTAACTAATTTCCCTCTGATTTTCAAAACTTATTGAATATCTGCTCCCTCTCTCAGTAGCGGGGGACCTCAGGGTGTCAAATGTCCCTCTCTAAATTTAGATGAACTTATAATACATCAACATGTAATAATAGTTTAGCCTTTAGAGTTTAGTTTAGTTTAGTCTTTGGATAATAGTATTAAATATATTGCTTTTATATTTGCAAAGAACGTGAAATTTATCTTTTATTCCGAGTTACATGCAAACAACTGAAACACTTATAATACATCAACACGTAATAATATAGTTTAGCCTTTAGCATTAATAATAGTGTTTACGTAGTAAAGGAAGTATTGTGATGGCAAAAAAAAAAAAATTAACTCAAATTTGGGTCTAAATTTTGATTTTACTCACCCCCGAATGAATATTGAGTAGTTTTTTCGACCTGTCAGCACGTGCTACAGTACCTACCAACATAAAACCAGTCGAAAAATTATTTTCAACCACCCCCTAGTTAATTTCGATTAGTTTTCTCGTGACGTCTGTATGTACCTATGTATGTGCGTATGTGTGTGCTTATGTATGTATGTGGCATAACTAAAAACTATATGCCGCAGAAGCTTTTAGTTTGGTATGTAGGCTCTGAGGGGGGTCTAGTTGTGCACCTCCCCTCGTGGTTGCAATCGAATATTCCCAAGGGGGTGTTTTACCCATTTCTGGTGTAAACGAATGTTAATTTCAATGCGGACTTAAGTGATATAAATTGGCGTTACCACTTAGCGATATATCTCCAAGCTTTTGGTCGCCAAGTGGTTGACGCCAACTAGGCGACAAATTTGGCGAAAAAAATATTTTTTGAATTTGGGTTCAATTTGGCGCTATTGGCGATATTTTGCGAAAAATCCACCGAATGATATTAAAATCGGCGATATTTAGAAAATTATTCATTGTAAAACATTTTTTTTTTGCATTGTTTCGTGGCAAACTAGGGGTGTTAATGTTTAAATTGTTATCTTGCTCACTCCAAACACTATTTTAACAATTAAGGCATCTACTAAGAAATTTACATGTAAAAGGAAGTAGTGTGGGGTTCATACCAGATGTTTTATTTGTAAAGAACGTGAATTTTATCTTTTATTCAGAGTTACATACACATTCCCTCATGTGGAACTAATAAAAGCGCATTAAAAAAAGTTTTTGAATTCCCAATTTCCGATTCTAACGAAATTTTGTGCGAAGGACGCATATGACAAGATAAGCAAACCTGCCAGTTTTTAGATTTCTATTTTTAAAATTATACGAAATACTAACTCAATTAAAAAACTTAAATTAAAAAAAAAGTTTTTCCATGCAAATGACTGTAACTTTTTTTCTAATTATAGTAGAATAAAAATTCTAAAACCATTGTAACGGTAAAAGAAGATCTTTCCACTGATGTATTACATGAGTTTTTTACGACAGGTTTAAGCTTCTCGTTGCCTCAAAATGGCTGAAAAATCCCTGTTTTTATCAGTAAAAATGTGATGCGCAGAAAAAAACGCAACCTTTACTGGCAGCCAGACAGCTCGCAAGCTATTCAGAAGAGAACAAGGAAAGATGCATTTAAGAACCAGACGTCTTAAAATTCTGTCTCAAAAACGTTGCAAGAGAGCTCTTTCAAGGGTGGATCCAGAAATGTTCTAAGGGGCGATCGCCCCCCATCACCCCTCCCTTGTATCCGCCCCTGAGCTCTTTAGACTATAATAATTTAAAAAGAAAACTGAAATTTATTTTTCAACGTTATTCCCTTTTCAACTTAATTCCAATAATACTTTTGGCAAAAATAGATTTTTCGTGAATGGAAGAAAAATCTTGCTAATGAAAACTGAACAGATTGAGAACTAAGTAACTAACAGAATAAGAAAATGTCAGCAGACAAAGTCTAAAAATATTCAGATTAACAAAGGAACATAAAAAACACAAGAAACATAATCGTTTAACGTTGCACACATTAAAGTAGCTAGCTATAAAGAGCTCATAACATTTAAAAACAAAGTGAGCTTTTTAGGGTAATAACTGCATTTTTATGAACCACCAGGTTCTGTACAAACAACATTCTAGCGACGGATAATAATTGTGCACATGCCGGCCGTTAAAATGTCGTTTTCGTCCAAGAATAATATCCTATTATTTCGGCCGCAGGAGGACATTACGGAAAAGAATGTAGCACTACAATCGTATTTTTCTTTTTAGAATCGTGACAAAGAAGTAAAAAGAACTCAGTTCGGAAGAGCATGGATAAGTAGTATTTACACGTAGAGCCAACCAATCGAGATACAGACGTTGTAGTTCCGTCATGAATTTGGTAAAGTAGTGGTGTTTTCAATATGGGTGTCGACTGGAGCTGAATTTGTAATGGTACCCCCCCCCCTCCCCCAAATTTCACACACATACTAAAAAGAACTTTAAACAGTGAAGTTAGTGAAATTTTCAGTTTGTGGCGCACTGAAAGTTTAACTCAAAATACAAGTACAAATTGAAGGGTTTGGAGGATGAAGGGGCTTTGTTACATTTCTTGACGATACACTCTGGACAATGGTAAGCAATGGATACAGGTAAACAAATAAAACTCGGTACATCGAAAAGTAGATGTCATTCGACCCACTTCCTCCCGCTCCCTTTACGATAAAACCAGAAAACAAAAACTGCAACAACTTCAGCAATAAAGCTTAGAACTTTAATTACTCGCAATTTTGGTTTTATCACATAACCTCTTCATTTCCCAAGCTTTCCAATTGCAAATGGATTGTAGGTAAAATTTGCCGGAGACGCATGCCCTCTCTTTGCAATATTGTACGTTATTTCCGTTGAAATTTAACAGATGAAATATAATTTCAGACATATTAGGGGGAAACTTCAGAGTTGAAATACATTTAAATTTTTTGAAATACAATTAGAAAGTAACCCTCTAAGATGGGTATCGACGCAGCAGACTCCCCCCCCCCCTCCGCCCTAGTAACGCAACTTGTAAAAAAATATCTTTGACCAGGAAAAGCTCCCATCATGAAATCAGTTGAATAAAACATAAGATTTCTCATGCACTTCTTGTTTAACTTTAACTATATTGTATGGAAATAGGTATCCCAAAATTTTTTCAATTAGGATTGTAACCACTGCTCCAACACCCCCAAGTTAAGCTCAAATCAGTTCATATCACGGACCTCATTATTCCACATTGGCAGGAATGATATACGGTTTAAATGCCCGAAAATTTTAGAGACTTTTCTTTTCTGGAACTCGTGCACAAATAAATAATAAAATAAATAAATATATAAATAAAAATAAATAAATAAATTTAAAATAAATTAAAAAAGTCGAAATTTTTGAAAGCTAGCATCGAATTGTTTTGGAGGGAACACATGAACAATACTGAACATAGAGTGTAGGATACATATTTGAAACAATGGAAAAATGTTGAAGGCATTAAAAATTTAGGGATAAAAAAATAAGCATTGCTGTTTAATGTTCACAATCAAATGTGCAGTGGTGAGGGGAGGGGGTATCAAGGGTCAACGACACTGAGTCCTTGGTTTTGAGCCTTTTTTTTTATAACTCATAATGAATATCAGGTTTTATGTAACGAAATAATGCTTAACAAACTAAAAAGGGAGAAGGTACTGCAGAAGTAATTATATAATGAAACAGTTATTATTTGCTCTCATAGCGACATTTTTTTTTTTTTTTTTTGAGGAATGCTAGTTTTGTTATAACCTCCTCATAAAGAGCAATAATGCTGCGGTGCATACTTTTTAAAACTCCAAACGAAATGATTTTAAAAAGAGCACAGTATACAATCAATAAAAAGTTAAGTTCTTTTTGTACTGCTTTTATTATTTTTTCCTTCCAATGGGAGGGATTTAACACCCAAGCACTCCCCTTTGGCACGGCCTTGGTGTGTGTGTTCTCAAAAGAAAAGAAAAAAGTTCATTAGAATAAATAAATAAAACTTTTATTTACAAAAGCGATTTACATACATGGTAATTCTTTTTCATTTTATTTACACACATAATTTAACTGAACATTAGCAATAAGTTGAAAGGTACAAAAACTTTAAAATGCATTCAAAAAGTAAAATAATTATTTAAATAGAGAAACGTCTCAACTGCTCAGCTAGCAATGACATAGAATAATATAAGCGTTTGTAGAATAGTTTAAATATGAAGATGCCAAATTATTGTACATATTTTTGTTCGTTTGAGAGATAACAATATGTAATATATTCAAACAAATAAGGAGTCATGATATTCAAAAATTAGAAAAGTTTTGTTAAAACTTTTCTAAAATTTTATGAAAAAACATGTATAATTTACTTTTATTTAATAAATAAATAAATGAAAATAAAAAATAAATGAAAAAGTACTGAAAACCGAAAGTCAAACATTGGTGTCATTTAAAACTTTTGTGGGGAAAATAAAACAAGTAAATATTATATCACTTCCTTTTCAATTTTTCTAATTTGGCATTCAAAATGCATTAATTATTTGATTTAAGTTATTTTTTGAAGAAAATTATCGAAGTACATAATCTTCATACTTTTGCATTATCAGATTTATTAGAATTACTTACACACCTCATACTGAAAATAGCTTTCATACCTTTTAATCACAAAATACCAGCTTTTGCATAGATGCACAATTTTAGCAAAATACATATGGCACACATATATAGTAAATTTATATCACAAATCAAGAAAAGGGAGAAGTTATGAGTTACAGCTACACATACAAATCAGTAGGGGAGAGTGGTAATGAATGGGCCACTTTTTGGTTTTGAATTTTTGTAATTTTTTCTAACACTTTGTTTTAACTCTAAATTGGTGTTTTAGTTACTTTACTTATCTGGCTATCTAAAAAAGCCATTAAAGTTGGATTAGCACCTGTCTATAATGAATTATAATAGAAAATAAAAATTCGGAAATTTGGCCCATTCAACCCCACCTATGGGGTTGAATGGGCCATCGAAGGTAATGAATCGGCCACAAAATCGGCCAATGTAAACATAGGGATTTAATCTTTTATTTGCTGAATATGACAAAATAAATGTGGCACTTGACATGATGATACAAAATTATACTGATTTAAAATTATATAAACATCAAAACTGATGCAATTAAAATAAAACTGATGCATACCAATTGTAGCAGAAAAATGACTAAATAATGAAATTGTAAGAAATAAATAACATCTTTTATATATAAAAAAATAACAGATAATACACACTATGATTTAACAAAATTTATGTATTTCAAAATTAATATTAAAAATCACTTTCAAAAACTTCATCTTCATTTTCAAACTTATCAAAATTCAAAAAATTTTTTTTAAATTTACTAGACATCGGGAATAAGAAATATCTAACTTAAGTTACCAAGAAAGAAAATGAAATTGTACTGTGAGGAATATAATATGAAGGAGAGAGGGGGGCATTTTCAAGCCACGCACTGCGACCAGAGGTCTATTGTACTATAGGAATATAATCTAGATCTGCAAATTATATTTAGAAGTTACTACAAACCTATTTTGACGACAGTAATCTTAATCTATCTATGACAGTCAGTTTGTTTCATATTAATGCGAAAATCTAAAGAAAAGGAAGAAAAACAATATTTAGGTGGCCCATTCATTACCATGACATAGTGGCCCATTCAGCCCCACCTATACTTTTGGAATACATTTAGGTTTTTTGAGTACATTGAATTTAAATAACATCAAAATACATCTTAAAATTAGTTTATAGATATGGAAAGACTAGCTTATACATATGTATGCAGTGAAATACTTGGTACATTTTAACTAGGAAATGTTTTACTAAAAAGGGAAAAACTTACTTTTCAGTCAAATTCTTGACCATGCCACTCTAGTTTGAAAATGGCTCAGCGCAAACGAATGAAAATTGGATGAGTTTAGTAGAACAAATAGCTACATCTATTGGTGGCATCAAAAAAAAATTTATGGAAATACTTTTTCATATTTTGTTAGTGGCCCATTCATTACCACTCTCCCCTACTACGTATCACAACAGGACAGAAAGTGCAAATATTTTAAATAGTTAAAATATTTTTGATTGAAAATGTACATTAAAAAGTCAGTTGCAAATTCTAAAATACATATGAAAACTGAAATACGTATTGTCAAATTGTGGAAGTTATTAAAAAAAAAACCCTTAGTGCAGAAAAGAAAAAAAAAAAGTTAAATCACACACATTTGCAGTTTTCTGCAAACTTGTACGACATAAGGTTGAAATATTTTTATTTACTGGGGCAGTTATATTCATTCAAAAACACTTACATACTTACAGACGTGTAAATACAACTGAAAATGCAACACACCACCAACTCGTTCATTTCGATCCATCGACTGCAGTTTTGGGCTTATTATGCCCTCATCAGCATGGAATACGAAAGTGATCGAGTTGGAGGCAAAAATCTTCTTATAGAGCAAAGAGAGCCGAAAAAACTGGTAGCTAATGTGAAATTAGAATACCAGCGAGCGACCGCACATGGGAACGGTACAACTTACAACTGAAAATGTTGGGACAGCTACAAATAATGTAATTCAAATTGCCACAAGGCAGCAACTCAACGGACAATCATTCAAAAAATTTAACCTTCTCATTACCCACAATTTAAAGTAGTAGTTGATTTCAAAATATTAGAAGGATACTTTTTTTCCCCCAGTTATACCATTCATTCTTGTAAAACACATATGAGGATTTAACCCATTTATGCCCAATTTTTTTAACAATTTTTTTTCAACTTTTATCTGCTTAAAACTCTTATTTGGAATGGTTTACATACATTTTAGGCTTTAAAAAGTTCGCCGTTGCCATATTTATTAAAGTTATTTAACGTCCCGTTTATGGGATATTTTGCAGATATGGGAGCAAAATACGACCATACTTGACTTTACTTTTGCAAAGTAACATTACAGAAGGCATCTGTGATCAGTTTTAAGCAAATCATTTTAAAATAGTTTAATTTTATGAAAAATAAGTTCGCAAAAAAAACTTACTTTCTGTGGCTGCCCATGCTGGATCGTTGCTTGACTGATTTGTCTGAAAATAGCTGTCAGTAAATAAACCCTGATGTACAAATAGTGGCTCTAACTGGTTTTCTCAAGAAGAAGGACTATTTAACTTGCGAAAAACAGCTTTAGAGTTAAATGATATACCCATTACAGGTTTTTGTATGCAGTAACTAACAAGTGTCCCGTTTTTAGGCTACTGGGCATAAATGGGTTAAAATGACTACAAGAACATTGCATTTTCGTCCAATTTGTCGCTTTAGCCTCAGAAGTAAAATTAGCTTATTTGAGCAGCTTAATGAACTTTTTTTAAACCAGGCATTTTACCATGCTCTACAGCACAGATAACACGGTTGGAATAAAAATTTTATCACAGACAAAAAAAATAACCCACCCAAGGGAATAGAACCTGTGACATATCTGGCATATACATATCTGGCATACGAAGCTAGTGCTCCCATCACTCGCCCACTAAAACCCACATAAAATGATTTATAAGATTTTTGGGGGTAAATAAATATTTTCTTATTCTTTCGCTTTTAAATACCATGCACATTCCTTAAATTTTGCGTTAACAAAATTATTTCCCTAAACAAATTAATAACTAACATATTGGATCTCATATGCAGCTTGTAAAATTGTATAAGAAAAAAAAGGTAAAAGTAGAATAGATAGATTTGTAACAAAGAAAAAAAACATTTGGCACAGCACTTATATATTCACTGTATGTGTATGGTAAAAAAAAAAAGTTTATTTTTCATTTTCTATGAATGTGGCCATGAGAGGGTTAAAAACCCAGAGTTGCATTTGAAAACGTCACGATATTATTATTTAAAGGACCTGTGCTACTAGTCCGTCCATGGACAAAATTATCACACTTTAATTTTCCCGACATTCACATAAAACAATGAGATTCATATTGGTGTAGAGTTGTGATTGATATCTAACAACAGTGTATAACTCTACGAGATAACTTTTATATAAATAACTTTTTAAGAATGTTTTTTGAGCAAATAGTATTGATTTACAAGAATCAACAAATTATACAAGAAAAATAGCTTCAAGAGAGGAAGAGAAAAGGAATATTTGGAAGTAAATTTGCAAGAACTCATCAAAAACTAAAACAAAATAAAGAATTTGGATGATTCGTTATGCTTTTGCAACACATCTTTCGAATAGTCTCATTCAGCCACTTGATTATCGGCTACAAAAATCCTATTCTTGAAAATATTACAGCTGGGACACAAAGAGATCCAGTGACTTAGGCAGAGGCGGATCAAGTGAAGTGGGGCCCCAAGCGGTAAAAGTTTTAGGGCCCCCCCTCCACCCCACTCTAAAAAAGGGGCGAGAAAAAAGGCCCCCCCCCCCCCCGAGAAAAAAAAAAACCAATGCAGTTTACCAATATTTTTTATTTACATACCTCAGAAACATTTTCGTCCAGATTTAATTGCAGCAAAATCATTAATTATGTTTTCCGTGTCCATGCGGCTCAACAGTTCCTGTATGGCTAAGTTGTTAAGCCTCTCTTCTACCATTTTACTACGTAAATAATTTTTTACTCTTTTTAAAACAGAAATCGATCTTTCACCTGATGCATTTGACATTGGTATTGTCAAAAATATTTTCAAAAGTGTCTCCATGTTCGGAAATGTGTAAGACATCCCTCTAGCAGCTTGATAAATATTATGACACGAGAGACTTAAATTGTCTGAATTTTCAGATTTGAATGAGTCCTCATTTTCTTTCAGAAACATAACAAAATGGTTACCTAAAAAAACCTATTGGTATATATTAGTCCCCGACTGCAAAAAGGCTTGTTCGTTTAGCTACAGGTTGCCAGTGGCGGCTCTTGACTCTCAAATTTGGGGTGCTGCAGTTTTTTAATGTAACAAAAATGTATGCGTAATATGTTAAAAAAAAAGTTTTTTACGCACCAATATTGAAATAATCATTGAAGATGATAATTTATATTTACTCAATTCAAACAAATGAGAAAAAAAAAATAAATAAACATTTTAAAATTATTTAAAAACAAAGCACATTTTTCTTTTCTTTTTTTAACTTTTTTATCAAAGCTTTTGATACAATTGATCAAACTTGTTTCGAGTGAATGTCTTTGTTAAATTTTCTCTGGTACAAGAACTTTCTACTCGTCAAAGCGGGAGCAATGTTAAAATCCGAAACAGGGCGGCTTTTTTTTAACAGCATTTTCTTCGGACAAAGATAACAGTGAAAAAGAAATACCCGGCAAATGCTCAACACTCATCGTTTGATACACTACTAAAGTTGAAAAATATTTAGTTTGAAGCAGCAAATAATAAAGCAGCGAAAAGGAAACATTCAGCATACGTACATGCGAGTAATCGGTCACTGAAGCATCTCAGGGAGCTGCACCGGTTGCAGCCCACAGCGCGGTTGAAAAATTCTACCCCCGATTGACCACACGTCACGCTGAGCATGCGTGGAAAGCTTTTCAGCGAGCGCAAAGGAGCTACTCGTTGTGCAGCGCCTTACGGAAAGTATGAGAATTTTTTTTCGCACTTTAGTTGAGGCCGTAAGATTGACTTCACTGATAATTTAATGGCGTGCGTTTGTGTGTAACAAAATCTCCTTCGATGACCAACTATGGATTTTGTATGATTTATATTCACTCAGGATCAGAATGAACTAAAATGTGAATGAAATAATAACTTAAAAGCGTAATTTTTGGAAAAACTACTGGGGGTGCTGCAGCGCCTATGGACGAGCTGCCACTGCAGGTTGCAGTTATATCTAAAACCAGTGCATTCGAATTTTAGATTCTAGGAGAATTTCGGGGCCCCATGCGGCCGCTTAGTCCGCATACCGTTAGACCCGCCTCTGGACTTAGGTGATTTTTGTCTAGCTCTCATCGAGGAAGGTGATAAGATGAGATATCAAATTGCAACCTTCTTGCAAGACCTAAAATTTTGAGTTCCCCAATCTATCTTATTGGTATGCAGGTGTGGAATAACTCCTTTTTTTTGTCCCCAAGGAAGGTACTATAGGGGAAAATCCAACTGTAACTTCCAGGGGACTAGGAACCGGGGAGCTCGGTCTCCCCCTGGAACATTTTAGACCGGCTCAGCTCCCCCAGATAAATTCCCTTACTAAAACTTTTTGTAGTACGTTTTTGGTGAAGAACACAAGAAAAAAAGAAAAATCATTTGTGCGACGCTTGCTTGGAGGATAAAAAATCAACAGTATCTAATTAATGTTTAATGCTTAAAGTGCACAATTCATGATGTTTTTCTTTAATACCACTTTTAATCCGTATTTATTAGTATTACCTGGATTTTAACCTATGTTACCTCTTTTACAAGGTGCATTGGATGGGAAGATAAAGACAAGATAATTATTTTCAATTCTGGTGGAAGTGCATTTTTCAAAAACTTCTTTTCTAAAATCAAAGAGCTTCAGTTACGTATTTATGATTTATACTTCAAGAATTTCTAGAGGAGAATCCCAAACCTCCCTTGTTCTCAAAATCATCAAAAACCGTCTAAAAGTGCGTTTTTAAGGTTACAGTTTTGAAATCGAAGATTGCCTAAAAGTTGCCATAAAGACTAAATTTGCTAACTTTTGAATTAAAAAAAAAATATTCTAGCCTCCAAAGTCACCAAAAATCATCGAAAGTCATTTATGTCCTATTTCTGAACAAAGCATCTAAAACTAAGTTCATATAAATTTCGAAAAGTGAACTTAAACTTGTCGTCTTCTGGCAAAATAGCAGTCTCTCCGCCCCCTCAAGCGAACATATCTGGCGTTGTACCGGGCTCTCTCCCCGTTTTTGCAAAGTTCCTACGCCACTGGTAACTTCTTTGAAGGACCTGAAAATTTGAGTTCCTCAATCTATCTTATTGGGATAAGGTCCTATGGGGGAAAATAGTATTGTTGCCTCTTTGGAGGACCTGAAAATTTGAGTTGCTAGTTGCACTTCTATATTCCTCAATCTGACCCAAAAACAATAAAATAATTTCCCAGACAAATTTACAATCCAAACTAATGAACAAAACTTACAACATTCAAAGTTGCAGTTGGGGCATTTCACGGTATTTGTGACATAGGGGTGTCCGTCACAATTTTTTTTTAAAGTTTAAAATTTTTATATATATTGAAAAAGTACATTCTAAAGTATATGAATATCATATTGTTTTCATAGTTCACTTTATATTATGTTTGTAATTGCACTCAGAACATCGAAAATGCAATTTTCACTGTTACGGACTCTACATTGAATTTTTCTTTAAAAACTAAACTTTTATTCCAATCATTGTGACGGACTCTACAGTCATCATTATAACAATCCATAATTTTTTATAGAACACACTTTTCGATTAAAATTTTTAGCTATATTAGAGATGAGCCTTTACTTTATCTGTCTCAAGTACCAGTTTCGGCTTGAAAATCAGTTTAAGCCACATTTAAAGAAAAACTCAATGTAGAGTCCGTAACAGTGAAAATTGCATTTTCAATGTTCTGAGTGTAATTACAAACATAATATAAAGTGAACTATGAAATCAATATGATATTCATATACTTTAGAAAGTACTTTTTCAATATATATAAAAATTTTAAACTTTAAAAAAGTTTTGTTAAGGACACCTTTATGCCACAAATACCGTGAAATGTCCCAGTTGTAGGAAAAAACTGTTGGTTGAATAAAGATGTAGTCATAATAATCTTATTGTAGTTTAGCTGCAGTTATTCTTAGCTGTAATAAGTTTAACCTCATCTTTCGGTCAAATAAACTTTCAAGAAAGAAAGAGCCTAATTATTTCATAAATTGAAGCAAGAACCCGATAGTGTAACAAAAATAACGAGTCAGTTTGATTTTATTTACATCTGAAGATTTTCTAGTGCAATACACAAAGAAAAAAAACATGTTGCTAAAAGCAAATTTACATAAAGATGGTGGTGAGTCAGGCATTTTAGTTCTAAATGGCAAGAGATAAGAATAAAAAATGCCCGTTTTGTTTCTGAAACAATCGGCATTAACTTACTTAACTATATAAATGGAAAATAATTATTTTTCTAATAATTTTTCTGTTCGGTCTATTTATAAAAATTAACTGCCGGCAAATGCTTTTTCAGTTAGCTATATTTTTGATCATATAAAAATTAACATCTTGATTGTGATGATTTATACAAGTGATATATATGTGAAATATAAAAAATGAAAATTAAAAATAGACATTTCACATTCAATCCCATATAAAATTAGAAAACACCTAACAGATAAAAGGAGTTCGAATGCTTTTGTTGCTTGATTTATATACTGCATTAAGTTCCATAACAAGCACTAAATTTTATATACATCTATGACCTAAAATTTTAAAATTAAATAAATAAAATGAGAAATACATTTAAATGTTTTTCTTCGTACTTAATAAAATGTTTTGTTAATAGATCACCGAAAATTACTATAAGATAGTTATTGCAATTAATATTTTGAATCCAAAACTGTCTTTTGAACTTACTGCTTACTTGAATGAACCTGTTTAAACTTTTTTAAAAAAATAAACAATACATTTTTTTTAAGAGACATAAAATTATGTAAAACGTCGAACTAGAGTATAAATAAGAAACCAAATAAAATCAGATGATAATTATGCTATTATACTATCCTCTGATTCAAGTGCATAAACGTGAAAAAGTAAATTTATCAAAATGTTGCACAACACGCCTAATACAAATAATTATTATCAAAAAAACATATTCCTACAAAATGTACAATTTCATCACATAAATTAATTTTGTAAAAGTAAATATAATTAGAATTTTTAAGTGGGACCTGCAACAAAATGCTAAAACTGATCAAATTAAAACATATTTCCAAGAAGGACTTACGTTTAAGCAACAAATACTTTGATTTTTAGTAATAACGGTAATTAATTTTGTTGAGAATATACAAAGAATGCATACGAAAATATAAGTGCACAAATTGGCTATATTACAGCATAAATATTTATAATACTACACAAAGGAGAAATGAAAAGCTCATTTAATTAAAAGCTATTAAAAGCATTTATGTCTTCTTTCAAACAAAAATTTTCTCTAAAAATGAAACATCCCATAAAGCCAAATGCATGGTTATCTAACTAACACTCATGCCACAAAATTAAGTTTGACGTTACGTAAAAGAAATGTGTTGCTTTCTGATTTCAAAATGTATAGCACGTTTACGTAAAACAAGAGTAGCAGGTGAACATTACAATGTACATTTGAAAATGTACCTAAGTATCATAACAGAAAACTATGTATAAAATTCAAAAACTTCTCAACAAAAATTTTTGTTAATGCTTAACAAAAATAAAAAAATAAATAAAACTTATTGAATGCATTAAACCACCTGACAAATATTGCTATCCATTTAAATCACAATCAATGTAACAATACACGTTTTAAATACTTTTTAAGGCTTTCACTAACACAAACTAAAATGCTTCTCTTTGTACAAAAACACTACAACAACATTTAAAATGCTGAAAATAGCAATATTTATGGAAATGTGTTTCATGGGAACAAGTAACCTCCATTTGTCAGAAGTTTTTTCATACATAAGTCATTTTGTTCCATTAAAAAGGAGTTCTTGCAGCCCCAAAACATATCTGCCACTTATGGTTATTTGCACTTTAAATACTGTTTTTGGTGTGTGTTTTTAACTTTCATCAATGTTTGACCTTAAAATATTACATACTTATTATATTTTTTACAGAAGTCACGTAGGTTTGTTTGATATTGGTATAGCTATTAAAAGTATAGTTAACAAAATATGATAAACAAATAATAATTTAGTATACTGAACAAAATTATCATGATTTATCATGTTCCAAACCTTAAGTCACGCCGTGAACTTTTGTGTCTTGCTTTTTTTTTATAAAGCACTTAACAATCTGACTGACTGCTCAGATATTATTAATTCCATCCATTTTGCTGTTCCAAATAGAACTCTTAGGAGTCATTGGTGTTTAAAAAATATTTTTACAAAGTTTAATTATGTTGATAATTTTTGTCTTAATTAATTTTACAACCTTTTACAAACTTTTTAACTCTCATTGTCGCATTTTGGATGTTTTTAATATGTCTTTTAATAATTTTAAGTCTATTTGCTTTAATATTTTAAATGTGTAATTTGTTTTAAATCGTTTGTTGTCTTTTAAAATTTTTACAAAATTTTAACTCCTTGTCGTGTCTCAGATATTTTTAACATGTCTTTTTAATTGTTTTAAATCTATATGTTTCAATATTTTTAATGTATAATTTGTTTTATTTGTTGTTGTTATATTTGCCACTGTAATTGGATTTGTCGGTAGTGCGCAATACTTTAAATAAATAAATAAAAATGCATTTTGATGCAGTGAACCAGTGGGGTAAAAGGGAGGGGTTTGGGGGTTTAACTTCCCCCCCCCCCCCTTTCCAAAAAATGAGGTTGATCATTACTTTTCCCCCCACATTTCATAGAAAGAACCTCATACACACACACACACACACATACATATATAACAAAGGAAGATCGAACCCCCTCCTTGGAAAAATCCTGGATACGCCGTTGCAGTTAACAATAGAAATTCTCAATAATACATTTGAAGCAAAATAGTAAAAATTAACATGTTTATGTCGATGAAAAAAGAAAGTCTTTGGAATATTTGAAAAACTGCGTGAGCAAGAAAAAGAGTAGTGAATATAATTGCATTAGCGTTTTCAATATGTATTTTTAAGAATCCGCACATGGAGGTCAAATGTAAATTTTTAGAAAGGTGCATTTAAAAGACCATTATTATTATTATTAACATTTCAAAACATGAATACAATTTATACCAAGGCATCGCATATGTATCTTTTATGACTTCTTACATAACTGCTTGACTGTGGTTTATATGTCTGAATGTTGGTTTTTTAAACCTAATTTCAGGTTAGTAACCTAAACAAACTCTTAAGAATGTTAATTAACATTTAGTATTTATAAAAATCCAAAAAGCTGTACAAACAAAATAATAACAACAAAATAACCATTCAGCAAGAATTCAAGCATCTTTCAAATATTCATTCAAGTATGCACCAGGAACATATCCTTTGTTGCCATGACGATCCTCAATAAACCACCATTCCGAATTGCTGTTCAAGTCACATTTGTGAAGCACTAGAACGACTTGTCCTTTGTAGAGTGGCTGTTGGTTAGGCCCGGTAGGAGAAAAATCGTACATTGCATAGTAGTACTGCTGATTTAAAAGAAGAAAAAAATCATACGTCAAGTTCTTCAAAAATGATGAATTAAAAGTAAATTTAATGCCACGCAGAGTATTACAAAGAACAAAAGACACTTAAAAAAGAGCAATTTAGAAACTAGAAGTTCGCAGTTTGACAGTAAAAATGAAAAATTTTTTATAAAAAGTAACATACAGGCAAAAAGAAAAAAAAAAGGGGGGGGGGGACATTAGCATGAGAGAAGAAATACTCTTGCAAATGATTAATATTCACAACAAAAATAAAAACAGTAAAAGCATCTTACACAATAATCAAGAGGGGTGTGATAAAAATTACTTTTGTAAGATACTTATCTTTAGTCATTAAAAGCATTTAATAAATTGCCATAGATCTTGAGCAAGTTTGTAGACAAATGGGATGATATTAACATCAAATGTGTGGAAACCAAGCCAACACATTAACTATAAACTGATTAAACTGAATTAGAGAAACTAAACACTCACGGTAGAATAAAAATAAACAGTGACCTTTCAGAGATTATGAACTCTTGATCATGGAATTTCATTTAGAAACTACCAAAAATAACACAGTGATAGTCTTTTTATGTCATTCCACTACCAAGAAAGGGGAAGAGAGGAACTATGCATTGACAGGAAATATTAATTTTCTACTTACATTACTAGAACTGACACCCGCATCTTCCTGTGGAACTTCATCATAAGTTATGTCTGGTACATCTTCGTACCGATGGGAACCGTATATGCAATTCAAATTGTCTGGCACATTATCATAAACCTCAGGCCGTTTATTGGTAGAATACGGGTCGAATTCTTCGAGTATGTTCGGGTCTTTCGACGAACGTTGATCAGTACCTACATCACAAGTTTTCGCACTCTGAGGATTTGCCGTTTCATTTATTTCCTCATACCTGTGTGCAGGTTCGTTATTATCGTTCTTGACGCTGCTGGACAAACTTCTGGTGAAGTTTTTAGCTGAGATTGTGCCCGAAACGTTCTGCTGGGAGTTTGAGATCGCGTTTTGAGTTGTGGGAGGATATCGCGAGGGGGCGACCACTCTCAACGAAGAAGATACTGTGGGCGCCGGTCGAATGGGTTGGACTACGTTCGTCTGTTTCGTTTGCGTCCTTGCCTCTGGCTTCTTTTTCTGCGGCAATGAATATAGTTTTTGGACGTCTTTTAAGGTGTTGGTAGACTCTGGAGTTGAATTCATGTTTGGACAAAATTTTGCCTCGTCGGTCGGGCTCGAAGGATCGGGAATATATTTTATCAAGCACTTTGCGGGAACAAATCCTTTTGCATCTGCAATAGAAAAACGAATGAAACCATTAGAATCAAAGTAATTTAAAAATAGTTATGTATATACAAACAGGCCTCAACTCTTTTTTTTTACTGAGCTCTCTCGCCAGATCATATTGCCAGCCTTGTCAAGCTTAGAAATGCATAAAAAGTTTTAGCCTCCCTCTCTTCGCTTCGGGTTCAACTGTTGTTTCCTTACATAGGGCGTACAAGAGAAAAATTCATTAAACATTTTGAAAAAAATATCTAAATAAATAATTTTTTTTTGGATTTGACTTTTTAAACTAATTGCAAACAATTGAAACTGGCTAAGAAAAATAAATAGTTGGCAAACATGCATTGCTATGCAA
Source organism: Uloborus plumipes (assembly GCA_038373865.1). Lineage (NCBI taxonomy): Eukaryota > Metazoa > Arthropoda > Arachnida > Araneae > Uloboridae > Uloborus > Uloborus plumipes. The sequence continues at coordinate 20,396 of JAXGGA010008950.1, forward strand.
TTTCTCATATTCTTGGTCAGTCCCAAATAATATAGACGAACATGCGAACTCGGTTCGCAGAAAATTTTCAAAGTTTGCAGACAGTTTTAATACTTTTTAGCATATTTATGCATAGTTTGATTTCTTGGTGAGCACCAAATGTTGATCGCCAATTTTGAGGTTTCCCCAATTATTAATACCGAAACAAGTGTACACATAATTGAAGAAAAAAAGATGCTTGTTGCATAGTGGTACTCGACAAGCTTTCAAATTTCATTTTCACAACTAGCTGCAATTTTAGCTTTAGGAAGAGAACAACTTATTTTTTTTCTGCAGAAAATTTTAAAAACACTATTTGAGTTTGCAGATAGTTACAAGTTTTATCTAGGTCTGGTATTGGTGTACTCTATCTCTCCTAAAAGTTTGTAAATTAGGTACAAATACACCCTTGTATTTCTACAGCTTTTTGTTTTCAAGAACCTACAAACTATTGAGCAGTTAATGCATACTTTTTGGAATTTGATTATTCTTGCAAATGCTACATGCATTTACAACTATAATAATATATCGCCAAATGCTAGTACAGTTTGAATTAAAAAATTTTAACATCCATCAATTTTTGAGAAAAAGTAATCCACTAAAGGGTCATTCCATAGAAATGTCAACCTCAGCCGAAGAAAAATAATACCAAAGTGAAAAAAGTATCAAAAATAAGTAAATAAAAAAATAAATTAAAATCATACAACATAAGAAGTTAAAAAAATTGATAAAATATTGTAATTATCACTGAGATTAGCCATAATAAATAGTTTGTAGTGTGTTTACTGCTTGTTATTCGATGGTTACGTTAGTCACGTTACGTTAGTCACACTCCATCTTGAGTAAAAGTGACACCTAAGAATAAAAAACATTAAGATTTAATAAATGTGTTGTATGTTTTTAAAAGCCAGCATTACAAATATATCATTCAATTTTTAACACTTGCTTAACTTTGAGACATTTTTGTCTCACAACACGAGCAGTCATTTTCAAGGGTTGCAAAAATGTTATGTTAGTCTGCTAATTTGGTTGATAAAATAGCTACTGTCAGTAATTTTGGTTTAAAATTTTTAGCAGAAATGATATATAGATACCATGTACATTGTAAATCCACCAGCATAACTAAAAAATATTTTTTATCCTTTAAGTTACAAATAAAAACAGTTACAAAATCAGATCTGAATGTTACAAAAGTCACTATGGAATGACCCTAAAATTAAAAAAAAAAAAAAAAAAAAACTCACCTCCATCATCAACAAACCATCGTAATCTATTGCCCATCGGATCCTGTTGCTTGATCACCCCGACGAGGTTCCCCTTCTTCAAAGAGATGTCCATAATGTCAGCAGCTTCAAAGTTTTCGCATGCAGTGTAAAGAGCTGTATGAGAATATGTAGATTTGACAGTTGCTTTTTGACTAGAGGTCTGAAACGATAATTTTTATTAATATTTTTGGAGAAATAAAATGTAAAACAAAAATAATGATTTTTACAATGAAAAACAAAAATGATTACTGTCAATTGAGACAACTTTGCAAAGTGGGATACGTTTGCTGGTTAAAAAAAGCTAATATATTTGGCCGCTTACTGAGTTCCAAAACCAGCTAATAGATGCAGTGTATTTTCATTTCAAAGACACTACAACTTCTCTTAGTTGGTTTCCGAACGCAGTGAAGCACCAACATCATCATTTTTAACCCTTTAACGTAAGGTGTGGCCAATTCGGCGCATACCTCTGTAATCATTTTGCCTCAGTTGCTAAGTGAGTTATTCCACAACAGAACATTGTGACATTTTTGGCACATTCGTATCTGCCGGCAATAGCAAGTCTTTAAAAAAAAAGGTAGGTGTGCTTTCTATGGTTTCCCTTGATTGAGATTTGAAAGGAAAAAATTGTTTCCTTAGGTAAAAAAAATGTTGTCCAGAAAGGGTTAAAAATTGTTAAAGGGACACACTTGGCAAAGTTGTTCCGGTTCACGGCATGCAAAGATTTTCGCAGAGCCCAAAATTTAAGTTTGGGGCGCCCCAGCAGGAGCGCTCTGAAGGGAGGTTACAGGAGGTCACCAGGACCTCCCCAATATTTCTTCATTCGGCACATTCGGACTAACAATTTGGCAAATTTAGGTAACATCATCAAACACAGTTAAACCCGAATCTATTTCGGGAAAAGTTAATTTGCGTTCAATGTAATAGACGGATTAACTTGACAGCGAAAAGTTTAATGGCACACGAACCAGGAAAATAGCACTAACAGTTACACAGGGAAAATATTTTTTATTGTTTGATAGGGAGGGGTGCACTAAAAATCAACTGAGTCTATGTGTGCTACTGCTCTCGTTGTTATTAATCTAAGTTCAAATCTTTTTCAATCATCTGAAGAAAAGATTGAAAATGCTCGTTTTTCATTTTTTTTGTGATATTTATTGTTTTTAAGAATAAGGTAGCAGGATAAGGGATGTGCGTATGGTCGTATTTTATCATTCGGCGCATTTTGGAATTTCATTTGGCAAATTGAGAATTTTCCCCCCTTCCAAAAATTTAAGCTCAGGGCGCCCCTGCGCCCCAGCAAACAATTAAAAGAATAATCTATTTCCCAAAACTTGCATTGAAAAGATGACGCAATCGGATCAATTCACAAAATAGGATGAGAGCATCAGTGGCGTACCTATGGGGGGTGTTTTGGGGACAAAACCCACCCCGAAACGTTGGTCCAAAAATGCAAAAATGAGATGAAAAAATATAGAACTCCTAGAATGAGAAAGTACGATTCTCCAGCGAATATCTGTGTTACAGACTTCATTGCCATTGGAAATAAATGTCAAAATTTCCGGAGGTAGGCCTCTAAACCTCCCATTATGATCGAAATTCGCCTGAAATTGCGTTTTTGGAACTAAAATTTCGAAAAAATCGCTGGGAAGAATTTCTGCATCCTATCATTTTCTTTCACATTATTAAAAATGGCCGGCAATCGTGTTTTACTGACTGAGGAAGAGATCGAACATCACCAAGATAGTCTAGAATGGAGTTTTTAGAGGTACAATTTATGAAAAGTTCCGGGGCGGACCCCCGGACCCCCGTTCCATTTTTCTACTGTAATATTTCTTTACTCTTTAAAAAGCTGTCTGGTTTTTCAAACTTCGGAAGTACGCATTTTCAAGTGCGTATTATATATATATATATATATATACACACATACATACATGCAAAGTGTGGGTAAAAAAGGGTTGCCCCCCCCCCCCCCCCCCCGTTTTTAAACCTCGTGATGACTTAGAATATAACCCCCCCTGAAACCAACGAGTAGTTACGCCACTGGAGAGCATAGATTTGAAGAACAGTACCTGTGACTTTACAATAGGATTTACTCCCCCAAAGCTCAATCTGCTGCCTCTCGGCGAAGAGTTTCTCTTCAGAGTTTCTGATTTGATGCAGGTTTGGAGGGGCTTCTGAGCGAGAGAAATTTGGCACAGATCATCCGTCACAAGGGTATGCTTCACTTGAAATGTTTCCAAAATACTCGTGTTTCTGTTCCCCAGAAGCAAAGGCAGCTGAAAAATAAAAAGAAAAATGTTTATCCATGTGAATATTCAATGAGACATTTCACAGTATTTGTGACATAGGGGTGTCCGTAACAAAACTTTTTTAAAGTTTAAAATTTTTATATATATTGAAAAAGGACATTCTAAAGTATATGAATATCGTATTGTTTTCATAGTTCACTTTAGATTATATTTGTAATTGCACTCAGAACATTGAAAATGCAATTTTCACTGTTAAGCCGCGACTCCACATCACCGGAAAGTCGTCGGAAACCGACAACGGAAACAGAAAAATCTTCGCACTTCCGGTTGTTTCCGTTTCCGATCGGCGGAAACGCGACAGAATCAAGAGTTGAAACATTTTTAACTTTTTCTGTTTCTGGCAGCGGATTCCGCTTCGTAATAGCCAATAGGAGCTCGTCTTCAAATTGTAAACATTTTAGCAATGGCGGCCAGCTACGTAAAGTTCAACTTAGAATTGTTTTTGGAAGAAGTAAGGAAATATCCTTGCTTATTCGACAAAAAAAGAAAAGATTTTAAGGATGTGACTCTGAAAAAAAGCCTGTGGCATGCGATTGGCTCCAAATTCGGTGTCAACGGTAAGTCGAACATTTTTTATTCTCTGGATTTGAATAGTTATAAGCTATGCGTTTACATGCAATCAATCAACAATCTATTGCAATAAAATTTAATTTTTTCAGGTCCTGACGCTGAGCAAAAATGGAAAGTGCAACGGGACCGTTACACAAAAGAAAAAAGGAAAGTCCGAGATAGTCTTGGGACGGGACGAGGAGCGCTGGAAGTGTATGCTCCAAAATGGAATTTATTTATACAAATGGATTCGATTTTGTCTGCCCACACGACAGAAAATGCAAGGTTTGTTGTTTTATACAAAATTTGTAGATATGTCTTTCATTCCTTGAATTAGATTGATTAATACATTCACAGCTGCTTTTTTTCTAAATGAAAAAAATGTTTTACTTTCTTGAATTTTTTTAATCAACCTAGACCTATAATTTTTGAATTCAACCGTTTAAAATCTGTTTACTTAAAATTCTGCTAATTTGGAAATGATAATTTGTAGAACGCAAGCCTTTCATTTAAATGCATTGGAGAAGGTAATTGTCCCGAAACAATAGGCTTTATGAACTCAATTTATCTCTATGTGAGCATGCTTTTTGTTTTTCGATACAATTTGCACTGACCACATATTCTTTGTGGGACCTGATTAGTGTTGTACCAAGTACTCTATAAATACTCAGCACTCTGCCTACCAATTTTCAGAGTACTTGGTACTCGGCCAACACCGAATTGCTGTAAAATTTAATATTGTTCAAGGTTATGAAATTTTTAGGCAATTTATAATTGCCTTATTTGTAAAATGCATCTGTATTTCTATATGTATTATTTTGATTAAAAAAAATACAGCATAAAACCAATACAGAATAAAAGTTATGGCTACTAGGCCAGAAGCATGAATGCATTTGTGTGCAACTACATTTCAGTATCGCATATTAATCAGGGCTGTCGAGAGCAGCTGCGAATACAAGCCAGGCCTGGTCCAAGACCCTGGGTTCTGACTGAAATGTCCAAAGTATTCTGAAGAAGAATGGAGAACAAATAATCTTTAAATCATATTCCAATTTATTTGAAATAATTTGAAAACTTAAGATTCCAACTTTAGTATACCGTGGATCTGCAAATTGAACTTTGGGGTATTTAGTGAATAGAAGTAAAATTAGGTCATATGTATTGTGGTACGAAAAAGATGGTAGCTACTTTGGGTAAAGAAAAATGAGTAAATGCTATGAAATATTTTTTACCAAAATCTTTGTATTTTGAATTGTGGTGCAAAACGTATCATATCGCGTACTTGACACTCAATCTGTCTATATCTCAGTCTGATTCATTATAAAATACTTGCTCTTTGCGAGCTCTTTATGTTTAGTAAATTCCTTTTTGTCGGAATCAAAAATATTTTTAGTAGTAACCAGCGCTCAAAATTAATGCTGGTCTTAGACCAGTAAAATTTGCCTCCGACCACAATAAAAAAATGAGAGAGAACTGCCATTTTTTTTAGAAATACAAAATGTGGTTAGTTATTTAACAGGGACCAGGGATGTTCTCTTTGAATCGGTACATATTCATGATCACTAGTCTGAAGGACCAGCAAGATTTTTTTAATGATTTCTAATGCTGATAACTAGTAGTCGAGTTGGAAACATGTGCTATAGATGAGGTAATCAATTTTGAATGAGACAATCTAGTTCTCTATTAGTATACAGCTGCTGAATAAGAGGTGTAGGAGTATTCAATACTTGACCAAAGTGCTGCTTGGCAAATATTTTTTGAAATTTCTATGCATAGAATTTACACACGCCCTGTCTTAGCTGGGATACGCCTAATTTGTTGCATGAAATCACTTGACAAATTTATTTGTTTCTTAAGTTCTTTTGTGAATTTCACTTGAGATGTTCATCTAATTGTTGATCACTAAGTTGTGAAATCATGCAATGGATTGACGTTAGAAGTTGATCCTTCGATTTTTCACTTCATGACTTATTGCCAGATTATGCGGACCATTACCCAGAAGTATCTGATTTATATGTTTGTAATAGCAAATTTATAGGTTTACAATGAATCAATGAACTGAATATAATTTCTTAAATGAAATATTTTTCTATTTATTATTATTATTTGTATATTTTTAGAACATTTGGAAACATGGAAGATGTGGGAACAAATTTGGATGAGATAGGCTGTTCCACTCAAGAGACAAATGATCTCTCTGAATATCAAAAGTAAGTAGTGAGCATTATTATATATTTTGATAAATGTTCACCGGGGGAGGGACTTCTTTCTGTTTTATAATTACTGAATGAGATATTGAAAATACTTTTACATTTTAGTATATACAGCATTGAATATAACGATGATTCGGATGGAAGTGTTGAATCCGACGAGGAGCTGCTAGCTCTCGGTACGGCAGGGCTCAATTCATCCAGCACCCCCGCTCCAAGCACCCCTGCTCCAAGCACCCCCGCTCGAAGGTAAATTTTTCCTTTATACTATACTACTGACTTACTGTATTACCCCACGTATGCCGGCATGCCATAAAATTTTTGGGCGACTACATTTTCCCTAACCCTTGCCAGCACGCCGGAAAAACCAAAGGTGGGAAGAAAAAAAAACTAAATACTTAAACAAATACATATTCAACTAAAAGTATAATATAAGCTTTATACTGTATTGCTAAGCATAGAAGTCTGGGCGTCAAAATTCTCGTGGTGAAAGAATGGATGCCTAATTGGGGGATCGCACTAGGTCTGCAAAAGGTTGTCCCTCTACTGGAGCCCCATTTGAAAGAGAAAAAAAAAAGTATTTTAATTTTGTCTAAGCTTGGAGATGCAATCCTGTTGTGAAACATGATCTGTAACTGACCCAACTTATGCAGTTATCTGCTTAGTTTGTTAACAAACATATTTACATTTCAGGACCAGTAAACAAATGAAGAGGAAGGCCGAGGAGACGAATTTAGTGGCCAATGAGGTCAGGGAGACGAGTAAGGTCATCTCGAGCTACTTCTCGAAAAGAGATGATGAGAAGCATGATATTGTGCACAGATTCTGTAATCTGTTGGAATCAAGACTCAAAAATTTTGAACAAAAAAAACAAATAAGGGCCATGCATAAATTGGAGCTTATTGTGCAGGAGTTAGAGCTCGAAGATTTGTAAATTTTAAATAAACTAATTTTTTATTTTATGCTCTTTTATTCATTAAAAAATATATTTCCTAGACATGTGACGTTTACATATTAAGTTTCAGTGATGTACATGATTTTAAGTGTTGATGTGTACATGATTTTAAATGTTTTTGTCATTATCTAAACTACAGATGCAGACAGCCCTCTAAAGCACAAAATATATGTATAATTTGCAGTGTTTTCTTGTTTATATATTGAAACAGTAGGTATTTCATTATTATTTATTTATTTATTATTATTTTTTTTAATCTGATGTATTACAATATTAAACTTTGCCAATATGGAAAGCTTAAACAATTGGGAAGAAATGAAATTAACTAAAGTGGAGAATAGCTACTTATGAACAAGTGATTCCACTGTATAATCCTTAAAGAGTATGGTATATTTTACAGCATTTATCAATATTTTAGGATATAAAACTAATTATTTATTTATCTTTGTTAAAGCCCAGTTCTCAAATCTTTTTTTATTAATTGAACAACTCGCATTAAAGTATGATTTATTTTTAAAAAATTCCATGGCTTGAAAGAATATTTAAATGTATAAAGTAAGATTGTAACCGATGTAATGGAGAACAAGAAACAGAATTTGTTTTTTGCTCAATGAATTGTCAATTCATTTCAATGTCCAAATTTTTATTCAAAAATAGAAATAAGTGAGCAATTCTGCTCATGACAAATTCAGCTCTGCATTAATTACTAGCTGACCAACTGATTCACCTTAAAATATAAATACTTTCTTAAATATTTTTAAAATACAGAAAGTTACAACCTTAAGAAGGCATAAATAAGCAGGGATACTGCAGACACGTGTTTTGGCGTTACAAGGAACGCCTTTTTCAATGCAAAAAATTGTGAGCTTATGGATGCACAGACATCCGACAATTGTCGGATGTCTGTGCATCCATAAGCTCACAATTTTTTTGCATTGAAAAAGGCGTTCCTTGTAACGCCAAAACTTGTGTCTGCAGTATCCCTGCTTATTTGTACCTTCTTAACGTTGTAATTTTTTCTAGAACTGGAAATTATCTGAAAAATTTTCATTGCCATGAAACTTTGCCTTCATTGCATAAATAACTTTTATACTTGTCTCTCAAGCATTTTGCTTCCTTTTTATACATGTTGCTACTGAACTTGTTATTTAGATTTTCAAATTTTGATTTTTTCCGCATAACATGTAGCCTTTTTTCCCCAACAGGGCAATACGCGGGAGATTTTTCAACTAACATGTTGTGCAAAACACATGATGCTAACACCATGTATTTAACACAACTGTCACTATAATTTAACGGACGCCTAAACATCCTAAATCTGGCAGCTAAAATGCCAAATGCATTTTCCACAACTCTTCTGCCTCTGCAAATTCTCTTATTGTAACTGATTTCGTTGGCGATAGTTGAACTTCTTGGAAAAGGACGTAACAAATTACACCTCAGAGGAAAAGCCTCATCCCCGACAATGAAATAGGGGAAGATTATGTTTGACTTTGGAAGTGGATCTGGTGAACGAAATTTCAGCTTATTTTGGATCAATAATTGACCGAATGTTGTTTTGCTAAAAATTCCACCATCAGATTCACTGCCATAATGACCATAATCTATCATGATAAATTTATAATTGGCATCTGCCACTGCTAATAAAACAGTGCTGTAAGTCCTTTTGTAATTGAAGTTGAGGCTGCCAGTATTTGACGGACAGTCTCTTAGCACATGCTTTCCATCGATGGCTCCACAACAATGTGGCAGCTGCCATTTTTCTTCGAAGTTTGCTGCAATATTTTGCCATTCCTCAACTGTTCTCGGAAAAGGGAGGCACTGCTTCTTGAAACACTTCCAAATTGCTTCACAAGTTTCAGGAATAATTTTCCGGACTGTGCTTCTGCCAATTCGGAATGAGAAGCTTAAACTTCTGAATGATTCTCCTGTGGCTAAAAATCTGAAAACATAATGAGAAAAATAAATTCTAGTAAAAAACATTAGCCACAGTAATCAGTACAAATAATCATCAAAAACACTAGCCTTTTAAGAAAAAAACTCATTTTATTGGCAAATCATTATTATTTATTACCAGAAAAAAAATTACGTGCTGTACTAAAGTGACATTAGTTGCACCCATATTTTGTCACCATAATTTATATTGCATGATTTCGACTAATGCAGGGTTTAAGTCAGCTGTTAATTTCATTCGTTTTTTATGCGAGTTATTAGAAGGTTTGACATTACTATTAGCAGGTTATTTATCGTTTTCTGTGCTGATAGTTGAACTTTTGGGTAATACTTGATCAATCTATCAGAAAGCTAAATGTCAACAAAGCGGCATTTTTGATACATATGTGATACTTGTCCTCCCTCCCTGTTTTTCCTGATTCCATTATGGAACTTAGTGAGATACAAGATGATAATACAAAGTAATTTTGTGATTTTTTTCAGAATTTTATAAGTTCATTTTTGAGAAATTTTAATTTAATTCAATTAACTTTTAAGTTGATATTTTTCAATTTTATTAAGTTGCACACCAAATTAAAGCTGATTAAAAGACAAGACCAATTTCAAGTTTATCTTTTATATTTTCTGAGAAAATGAGGATTAAATGTCTCTAAGTGCAGTTTTTTTTAATGAAAATTTGAATAATTAATAGTTAAAGACTTTTAAATGAGGTCAAAGAAAAAATTTTTTCAATTGTTTTCATTCATGACTGGGTTAAATCTCTTCATGTACCACCAGTGGCGTAGCAACTTTCTAAAACTAGGGGGTAAAACTTCTTTGCCAAAACGAGTAAAAATTGTAACAAATAAAAAAGAGTGGTTGGGTGATACTGAAAATAAAACATAAAATATAACATTTGATTGATTAAATACATTTTAAAATATAATTGGGGGAGGGGGAATTTTATAACTGAACTAGTGCTTTTTTTCAAAATCTTAAAATTTATTTGAGTGTCAGATGATTTATTTGAGTGTTTTAGATGTTCCGTGATGAGGAACATCTAAAATGATTTAGGCGGAAGATTGGGGTTCGGCGAAGTGAAACTTTGAAGATTTTCTTATTTGTAGGCGAAGGAGACAAAAATGAATAGGGGGAAGGGAACGAAAGAGGATTGGGAAGAGGAGGGGAGGGCACATAATTAGCTGACCTATAATCAACAGTCGTTGAAAAATGTACCATGTCGAGATTTCTTCTAGAAAGATAAATGCTGCTCTCGAAAGACGGGCTCAAGGTAATAAGAGTGGGCAGGAAACACCGCTATCGGTGCAAAAAAACTTGATTTTAACTTTTGTCAATTCTCTTTTTTCTGAAATCCAGAGGTCTGAACAACAAGAAAAAAGGGTTCAGGCCAACATTCTTTTAAAATCAAGTTTGAGGTAAATAATGTACTGTAAAAAGTTGTAGTGAGAGAATTTTTCCAGGGGAGCTGAGCTGCCTTGAAATATTTCAGGGGGAGCCTGAGCTCCCCCGGTTCCTAAGCCCCTGTGATGTACCAAGTTTCATTCAGGTCTGTAACGGGCCGTTCTAAACTGTCATGATTTGACACCCATAAGAAGTAATTATATGGCTCTATTTAGTTTATTTTATTATCAAATTCTGTTCAACAATTAAATGTAAAATAAAATTACGAAATTTACCTTAGTGTTAAAGAGAGTCTCTCAGCCGCAGATATGCTTTTTCTCCAAAATGTGTTTTGTTTCTCTATTAGCGGAGATACAACTTTCAGAATTTCGTCAAACACATTAGATGTCATCCTCATGAAACTGCAAAAAATGTTTATTAAGTATTCAAGTTCACATGTGTAGGAAAATATTCGGAGAAAAAAAGACAGTTGAAAATTAACTTACTCGAAATAATATGCTTGCTCGTTTGCTCTCAGCTCCCTTATTAATGTAGAGTGCAAACCATATCTTTCACGCTTTTCAAATATTGACCTCACCCAAACAGAGTGTTTTCGTTTGGAGATCAATTTTTTGTCCAAATGCAACGCAGCTACATTTAGAAAATGCAAACTCATCATTGCAAAATCTCTTTTCTCTCTTTCATCCATTTTTGCCGCCGAAAACACACAAAAACAAAGTGAATGTTTAGAATCATTTAACAGATGGCGCTGCAGGATTCCGCGCATGAATTTCCGGCCTGTTGATCGGAAATACAACGGAACGGAAAATCGTACGTTTTCCGTTTCAGTTTACGTTTTCGGTTTTCCGGTGATGTGGAGTTTCGCCTTTACGGACTCTACATTGAATTTTTCTTTAAAAACTAACCTTTTATTCCAATTATTGTTACAGACTCTACAGTCATCATTTTCGCAATTCATCATTTTTTATAGAATGCACTTTTTGATTAAAATTGTCAGCTATATTAGAGGTGAACCTTTACTTTATCCGTCTCAAGTACCAGTTTTGGCTGAAAAATTGGTTTAAGCCAGATTTAATGAAAAATTCAATGTAGAGTCCGTAACAGTGAAAATTGCATTTTCAATGTTCTGAGTGCAACTACAAACATAATAGAAAGTGAACTATGAAAACAACATGATATTCATATACTTTAGAATGTACTTTTTCAATATATATAAAAATTTTAAACTTTAAAAAAGTTTTGTTACGGCTATGTTACAAATACCGTGAAATGCCCCCAATATAAAAGATTATCTTTAGTCATACACTGCAAAAAATAAACTTGTTTTCACAGTATAATACTGAAAGTAGAGGTTTCAGTTTAACCCATTAATGTCTAGCGTCCTTTTAAAAGGACGGTCCAAAAAAGGGTCTGAATTTCCCCAAAATGAACATTTCAACCAAATAATAGTGTTCAATTAGTACCTTGGCATTGTTTCAATTCGTTATCAACAGATTGCAGCACATAACCATTGTAAAGTGTGTTCTGTAGCAGTTTCAATATGATCTTTATCAAAAATGACATCATTTACAATATCAAGAAAAAAACCTAAGTTTTCAAAGTGATTCCCAGCTTCCCAGTTTATATTAATTGCTGATTTTATTTCTTCTTATAAAATGTCTTTTTAAATATTATATAGTAGGCAGAGGAAAAATTTAAGTAAAACAAGTATGTACCCTCTGGGGACCATCGTAACTTTTGAGGGACGATTTTTCTTTCCGTAATAAAACAATTATTTTTTACATAATATTTTTAAAATTATTTTTCCTGTCCATTAAACAACGTTTGTAACCAGCATACAAAATATCGTTGGAAAAAAAAATGTCAGGCATTAATGAGTCAAAACTAAAAGCACAGTAATAAACTGTAGAACAAGCTATTTTACAGCTTCAAAATTTGACATTAGAGGAAGATTTGCAAAAAGAGAATACATATAATAACATACTTGATGTTGAGCGGCTTCCAAAATTCTTAACATAATAATAATAACAACAGTCATAACTAACATTAAAAGTGTTGCTAGTTTTATTTATTTTAATTATTTTATAACTTTATTTATCTACCTAAATTTATCACTTGAAGTTTTGCTGAACAACAAAAATCATAACTCATAAAGATGTTTTCTTTATCTACTTCTCTGGAAATTAAATTTCACAAAAATTTATAGCAAATAAAAATACATTTCCGTATTTAAAAAAAAAAAAAAATCTAACACATGATCACTAAAATTTTTTTAAAAAATCAAATTTTGATTTCTAATTTTAATTTTATTATTTTTGACAACTTGTTATTTTTGTGATACTATTATCTTCTTTCATGATTAGATTTTTACACACAGAAAAAAATAATAATAATGATATTGCTTGATTCATCTAAAAATGAACACATTAACAAATGTTTTAATTTTTCAATAAAAGTGGGCTTACATCCATTAATCCAAAGAGCTGCATAGAAGCTCTTCCAATAAAGTTTTTCTTTGCTCTTAAGAAACATCGTATGCAATCATAGAGTATTTCCACAGAAAGATCACAGAGCCTCGGAAGGTCATCCAAAAGTTGTGAATTTAGAGCTTCATAGTTATTCTTTGCCATGGTATAATTTTCTTGAAGCTAAAAATATGGAAGATTCTTCTATTTTAATTGGAACAATCATATTGCAAACAGAAATGTAGAATGGAAAATGAACAATCAATATGAATATATCAATGCTGAAAAATTCAACTTGGTGTTTGCCAGGTATTTAAAAACCTTACGTTGAAATTATAAAGAGAAAAATATTTTTTGTTTTTTCAGATTGAAGGTAAGTGTTGCATGACAATAGCTAGTTTTTTTCTAGAAAAAATAGGACCATAGAGGTTTCTCTTTAGTTTTGTAGTTTAGTCTCTGTCATGACAGAAAAAAAAAAAGACGATGGAACCCTTAACTGCTTCCTTCTTCCTGGCATAAATAATTCAGTGTGTTGTCTAAAGTTTCTTTTGTTATGCAGAGCGCCACCTTATGGAGGTTGTTGAACTAATTTTTTGTTTCTGAAATTCCTTATATGTAGCTCAGTTGGTTGGTTGGTTTATTTAGATTTTGTGGCACAAGAGCCCTTATGGGCTACACTGCGCCAATATATATGCAGCTCAGATACAGTTTACATATATTGTGCATCTTAAATTCCAACTACACGGCCGTTTTTGCATTTGAGCTAAGTAATCTCTCTGTCCACAGCAGGAGATGGAAACAAAACATTCTTTCTCACATGAACAGTTGCATGCCCTTCGTGTCACAGGGATCAAGCAGAGGAATAATTCTATTTAAGAAACAAGTGTTCTAGGAGCTTTACTTTTAAAAGTCCCCATGTTGTATTTGCTGAGTTTTTGTGGTTCTAGTATTTAAAATTATTGTTCTTAAGTTAAAAGTTTGATGAAAGGCATGAATGAAAGGATATTTCTAATTAAAATAGACAGGAAAGAACTTTTAAGAATTTTGAAATTACAACCATGGAAAATAAGCAATTCTTAGGAGGTATGCGGGGATGATTTTTTTTCTTATGGAATTACCAAAACTAATAAACCATTTAGTTAAATTATGCAGATAATTAAAGTGATATTAAAGCATAAGAATTTGAATCTAAAGAACATACTAACTCTAAACATTTATTTGATTCATATTTATAGCTTTATTGTATTTTCTGTAGTCTGTATGTAGTCTCCTTTAACTAATGTTTTTCTTCTTACCCCTATATTTGATTCAAGTTATCACAATAAAAAGTGCAGAAGCCTTTTATGCTTCAAAATTTAGTATATTTATACATAAAAAGTCTGGGTTCCATCTAATATTTCAAATTTCATTACAAAAGAGCACAAGTACAGTGCCTTAATTCCCATGTAAAAAAAGCTCTGATAAATCGAAATGTATTTTTTGCTCAGTGATTGTTATTGGTGACCTCAAGCTCCAAAAGAAAAAAAAAAAAAAAGAAGTGCACTTTATAATTTATAAATAAAAAGGTAAAATAAGATTTTTAGTGCAGTTCACAATTTTAAGTGGTCAATACAATAGGATTTGCAATACACCACCAACTGGCCGTGGTGGCCCGATCGGTAAGGCATCGGACTCGTGTCCGGAGTGACCCGGGTTTGAATCCAGCCGATCAAAGATCCACCATCTTGATAAATGGTGGCTGGGAGGCGTTAAAAATGTCGTGGTCACAAAGTCCTCCAAGTGAAACGATACCTCTGGGGGTGCAGGGCCTAGGGTTTGCTCGACCCTAGGTTCTGGTTCAAAATTAAGAACAGAGTGCTCTTCAGGGCCCTATCCCGGTTAAACCACGAAGCTGTGGTAGGTACGGGGGACCCTGGAGGTATGAAATGAAATGAAATACACCACCAACTCATTTATTCCAATTATAGACTGCAGTTTCGCGCTTTTTGGCACTCATCATCATGGAATAGGAATTAAACGAGCTGGAGACAGAAATCCTCTTATAGAGCTAGGAGAGCCTTAATTCCTATTCCATGCTGACGAGTGCCAAAAAGCACGAAACTGCAGTCCATGTATGGAATAAACGAGTTGGTGGTGCATTGCATGTTTCTGCCGTAGCACTGGCTTAGGGGCGGTTACTTACTGCTTTACAGTAGGATTTATTTTGAAAAAAAAAAAAAAAAAAAAAGATGCAGCATTTGAATAAAAAATATCTATTAAAAAAGAGAAATGAATAAGACTATTCAATAAAAAAACATAAGAACTATATATATCTATATATTTTTAAATAAAAATAAAATTATTACCATTTTTATCTTTGTAACGTCTTTGTTTTTCTCCATTTTGCTTGTAGCTGATAATGAGTCTAAAAGTTTATCATGTCTCTTATGAATCAAATTTATAGGGCCACGAAAAGCTTGAAGAAGCATTTTAATTGGTGAATTCACATTTCGTTCAATATTTTGTTTCTAAAATAAATGAAAATTACGAAAGTTAAAATACATGAGTTTTTGAAGGACATCAAAGCTTTACATAGCTTGAAACAATCTGAATGCATACATATTAAAAAAAAAAAAGACATAGAAAATACTCATTCTAAAAAAACAAGTTCCAGTATAAGTGAGAAACTGAAATGGAATGCAATACTGCAATAACTATTTATACATTAACTATGGGGTTTTTATTACCAGCATTAAGTTAAATTATAAAACATGGATAAAATACTACGAATTGCTTTACACACACCATGTACATGACATGTTAGCTGCCAAGCAGGTAAACAGAGTGCGGTTGTTGACTTCAACATCTTAAATATTAAAATTTACCTGGTTACAGCTAATTAATTTATATTGATATATTACACAAATAAGTCATAACAGTAACATTTCAATTCATCAACTGAAATGAAAATTGTTCCCTTTAAATATAGTGGACTGCCTATAAACTGGCATGATGGAGGAATGATTTGGCGCAAGTAAGCAATTACTCCAGATGCAACTTTTTGATCAAAAGCTTTTACAAAATGATATGAAAAGTACTTTGAATAAAGAAAAGAAAAATTGAACTAAACAGTTATTTTAAAACTCTTTAGGAGGAAAAAAGCAAACCCTTTTATCTAGATTTACACTATAGTCTGTTACTTTAAAATAGGCGCATCAAAGTCACTAACTGGGTATCATGTTCATGAAACCTAACTCGATAAACCTAAAATAAATGAATTGCCTCATCAGTTTTCATAGAGATGACGGAAACTTAGTGACCTTGATGTGCCTATTTTAAACTAACAGACTATGCATAAATTCCTTTTCCTCCCTGCATTCCAAAAGAACACTGCTCTTCTTTTTTGAAGGGAAGGAGTGGCTAATCAAATATGAGTTAATTGAGAGTATACTACATCAGGTAATCATTAAATGAAGATTAAAGAAAATATTTTTTTAAAAAAAAGAGACATATTTAAGCATCATAAAAAATACTTACAAAAGATTCCCAAAATTGGGTCAGGATTACTCGATGCACTGATCTAAACTGATCCACTTCTTGTTGAGATTTTCTCTCCTGATAAACATCTGCAATGTCTTCAGCAATATTGAAAGCACAGGCTACCAACTCCTAAAAAAAAGTTTAAAAGGGCAAAGTGTAACAAATAAACCTAATTGCCGATTCTATAATTAAAATTGCCTAAATGAGTAGAAAAAAATTTTTAGTACCTATTTCATTTCATTTATTTTAAACATCATGGGAAAGAAAACCTAAAATTCTCTTACCTCATATTTTTTAGAATATTCGCATACTTCTTTTTGAAATATTTTTAAAGTTTTGTCCAAAGAATGAAAGCGCTTGGCAACTTTTTCAAATTCTTGATCTTTGACCTGAAGCACATAAATAAATTAGTAAACAATTATTAAAATGTTTAATGAAACTATTGAAGCAAATCAATAAAAACATATTAAAAAATATATAATAAAATTTCTGAATTTGATTTGGATTATCCTGAGATATGGAAAAATGAAGTTTAACTGTATTTAGCTATTTTAAACAGATACTTACAAGTGGCTTCAGCCCGATAGAACTTGATAGTCTCATTCCGAGTCGAGATGATTTTTTGGCCACAGAGTGCATGTTCAGTTTTGAGATTCGTCCAGAAAGACTTGTGTCAGCTTGCTTGCGGTACTTAAAAACTGGGGAAAAAAATTATGCATCAAAATTTCTGCACACACATGATTCAACAAGACAATGTTTCAGTACAATAAATAGACATGATAAAAGGCAATTTTAAATAACATAAAAATATTTTTGAAAAAAAAATTGAACCGACTTCGGAACTTCACTCAGAAAATGCTCTAAAAAGTAAAAAATAATTTTATTCTTTGAACTCCATCGATACTACATTTAAACATAAGTTTTGAAGTCGGCGCAAAAAAGCTAAAGAGAATCATTCGAAACTATAAATATAAATTTAAATGAATCCAGGTTTTTTATTCGCACTCGTTGAAAAATACACATTTATGCAATGGTACAAATATTCAGCTCTCAATTTTCAATGATTTCTCTGAAAATGTTGGCAAAATATAGTAAACATCATTTTACCTCTAGTTTTTGCGCTGACTTCAAAACTTATGTTTAAATGTAGTATCGATGGTGTTCAAAGAATAAAATTATTTTTTACTTTTTAGAGCATTTTCTGAGTGAAGTTCCGAAGTCGATTCAATTTTTTTTTCAAAAATATTTTTATTTTAATCTTTTTAGTGTAAATGTACATATGAAATAAGGTAATGTTTCCATTGCAAAACTTCACCTAATTTTCTTAAGTAAATGCTTCATAAAATAAACTATGTAAGAAAAAAAAAGAAAGTATCAACGCGTCTAAAATTTTAAACGATTGACACTAAAAAATAATCCTTGTTATTCTCTGGTATTTATTTGTGTACTAGTTTAATTAAAGGCTAAATATTAACGGCTTTTCAATTAATTTATGTTTCAAAACAACACTAGATTCTCGCAGTTCATAAAATTTCACGACGTATTACATAGGTGGCCCGCTAATGAGTTTTATGTTTGATTCAGTTAAGCCTTCATTCACAATTTTCATGATCATTATAATAACTGTTTCATATTAATCACGTTCTGTAACAATGGATTTCATATTTAATCATTTAGGACAAATCGCTTAAAATTTGAGCAAAAATTTGGAGATTTTCCTCATTTTCTTCAGAATTCCTTTATCAAACCTTATGTAAATTAAGACTAACAAAACCTGAAATATTACGAATCAATCAGTACCTGGTACAACTCTCAGTTCGTTGGAGTTCAGGAGAAAAAAGCAGGACATAGAAAGATACTCGGTTTAAAATTTTCAAAAAGACCATAGAAAGGAGTTTCATTATGCAATCCAGAGAAGCCTGGCGTTCAAAATGGTCATTATTACGATTACTGTGATCCCAATTTCTTTTTCGAAAGATTTCTGCAGGTTCCCGTTACCGAACACGGACCACGAGAGGATGGGACCAATCGGAAAGAAAGACCTTTCTAACAAAAAAAGAATTTTTGAAATCGGTCCAGGCGTCTTCGAGTTCTCTTGGAACATACCGAAAAAAAAAAAATTTCTCCGACGAATTGTATAACCTCCTCCTTTGTTAAAGTCGGTTAGAAATACAAACAATGCCAAAAAAATCTAGAAACTGAAAAAAATAAGGAAAAATAATAATAGGAACCTAAATCTTTTTTTCTTTTGAATTCATTGACAGCGGTTGCAACATCAGTCATTAGATTTACTGCCTGAAGAAGAGCTGGTTTATCAGGGTGTCCTTCTTCCGTACACTGGAAAATAGAATACAATCATGTCCATATATAAACAATACTGATACAATCAATAGAAAGTTTTAACCTATTAAATATTCTTACTTTAACTACTAGATATTGTTAGGAGACTTACAAAACACAAAGATTCTCCATTGTTGAATTTTTATAGCATGATGCTTGATTTCTATTGAATTTGTAAATAACTCATGTGCAAAAAAGCGCTCCTCAAAAAAAACGAAAACAGTGAGGTCCGATGGCTGTAACTTTTGCCTTTCACACACAAAAATTGTATATTGCAGCTATACTATCATTTCAATGCAGAGTTTTTTTTCCTTTCGTTGTCAATTAGTATAAGTCTATTAATTCACAATGGAGATTTGATTCATCAAAGGGTAGTCCAATAACCTGTCAGCAATGATTGTTTTAAACTTTTGAGGCAAAAGTTTAAAACCAATTTTTAGAAAGGCATTACTTGACGACTTTTGCTTGTTATGGCAACCCAGAAGAACAACATAGCGAAAAAACAAAAAACCTTGTTTCAGCTCGAGCTGATACACAAAGCTTTTCGGTCTATTGGCGCCTTGTGAAAAATCCCCTCAGCCATGTAATATGTATGTAGTTCTATCATATAAAAATAAAATTAAAAAATTGAAAACTTTCCTATTTCAAAAGACGAGGAGGTTATCAAAGATTGAGACATGGGGCATCAACCCAAGGCACCAAAAAATGGTGGGCACCAAATATGTTACTTAAGTTGTAAAAATGTCGAGAGTCAATGTCACACTATTGTAAAATCTAAAAGAAGAAAAAAAGTAACTTAAATTTAAATTTTTTTGGAAAAAATAAGGCTGTTCCCAGCTTATACTATTATTATATTTTAAAGTTAGACAACAGACACGTTTGATATTTACACCTTATTGCCAACAGGTGAAAATTTTCATTTTTCAGTTATATTGTATTATTTATCATATACATCGCCCCTACTTATATTGTTGCTACTTATGTTAAATATATATTTTTCATATTGTAATCAATGCCAGAGTAAGGCATAGGTTTAGGGTGCAAAAGTTTGAGGGGCACTAAATCTGTAGCTAAAGTTTTTAAAGGATGGAGTAATTTCATACTGCACAATTGCAAGATTTAAATTATGAATCTAAAAACCAATTGAATCGATTATTTCGAAAAGGGAATATCTCTAAAATTTAAAATTTTTCAGGGGAGCAAAAAAACTAATTTATAAAAAACGAAGAAGCTTAAAAAGTCTAATTATTGCAACGATAGAACTGCAGAGATGTTCCATTTTCACAAGAATAACGTGTTTATACGTTAATAACAGAATGCCATTAAAAAATTGATTTTGAAGAAAAAAAAACCGAGATGTTACCTTTTCGAAATAATTGATTCAATTGTACTTAAAAGAGTAATCTGATAAGTATCAAAATATTTCATAACTGTATTGTATAATCTGATAGAGGAAGGGGGGGGGGGGTGCACTAAATAAAATTCAAGCTCAGTGTCCTCAAAAATCATAGTTAGGCCCTGATTGTGAAAAAGACTCGTCAAATTTGGCTTGGTTGTGAGAATACATAAGAATAAAAATATTTTATTATTTTCCTATGTAGTATTACGGGCGGAGGGGTTGAGATAAACATTTTGTGCCCAGTATCCTTAACAGCCATAGTTGGGCCCTGTCTATCAAGATAGAGCAGGTAAAAGAGGTGGTGGGGTTTTTATGTAGGGTTACTTTAACTTGCAATGAATTGCCAATAAATGACAAACCAATTCATATTGATATTGTTTGGCTAGAATTGATTAACAGCCCAAGCAAAAAATTACGTTTGGGAAACATTTATAGGCCACCTAATTTAAACCAAGGTCAAGATGAACAGATGTATCGTATTATTAGTGACATGTCCAGTAAAGGACCGGTAATTTTAATGGGGGATTTCAATTTTCCAGGCATTGATTGGAATAATTTTTACGTCAATAGTAGTGACGAGGAATTTTTGAAAGTAATTGGTGACTGTTTTTAGATCTAGTTGTATCACAGGGAACACGACAGGATGCTTTTTTGGATCTAGTTTTCTCTGCAACGTTGTAGGTTCTGTTCAAGCATTATGTGTAGGGGAGCATATTGGAGATAGTGACCATAACAGTATTAGGTTTGGAATTAAGTTTGATGTGTACAAAGATAAAAAATTTAGGTTTGTGCCTAATTTCAGAAACACTGATTTTGTCGCACTTAGGAAGAGTTTGAAAGCAGTTTTTTCATCTGGATTGGACTACAGCGATGTAAATCTGCAGTGGACAGAGTTTAAGGAAAAACTAGCAAAAACAGTTGGAGATTATGTTCCTTTTAGGAGAAAAGGGGTTAACACTAAAATTTGGCTCATGTGGTTCACCAGGGAAACTAAGGATGCTTTAAACCACAAGCAAGCTGCTTTTCATCGGTTGAAAGAAACTGGTTACTGCACAGATAGGCTACAGTATTGTGAGGCAAGGCGTAATTTTAAGAATTTGGTACAAATTCAGAAAAGTGAATTGGAACAAAGGCTAGCATATAACATTGACATGAATCCAAAGGGGTTTTTTGCTTGCGCTAACTCTAGGAAAGTTAGAAATAGTCAAATTGGGCAATTGGTTGATGAGCATGGAAATTTAATTCAGAATGATAGGGATATTGCTAATGTTCTAAACGACTTTTTTTCCAGTGTTTTTAATGATAACTGTATTTTAACAGTTGACACAAGCAAGACACAAGCTACTTTACAGCTTGAGGATTTTGTATTTTCTAGATAGGACGTTTTACTTCATTTGAAGAAAATTAAAACAACTAAAGCTCTGGGACCACATAATATTTATCCAAAAATTCTATTTGAATGTGCAGAGGAATTAGTAGGTACTATTGCAAAAATTTTCCATGCTTCGTATCACTCAGGGACAGTGCCAGAAGACTGGAAACTGGATAACATTACGCCACTCTTTAAGAAAGGGTTTAGAGGTAATGCAGGAAATTATAGACCTGTCAGTCTTACTTCAGTGGTTTGAAAAATTTTTGAAACGTTATTAAAAATTAAGATCATGAATTTCTTAGAAAATAATGGTCCGTTGACTAATTTGCAGTATGGTTTCAGGAAAAGTAAATTGTGTGCTACTAATTTATTACATTTTTATGACAAGGTCACCAAGGCCTTAGATAGCAAAAAGTGTGTAGATGTTGTTTACATTGATTTTCAAAAAGCTTTCAATAAGGTACCGCATGTTGTACTAATCAGTCAATTAGTTGCTATAGGAATAAGAGGTAAAATTTTAGTTTGGGTTAGGAATTGGCTGACAGGAAGGAAAAAAAGAATAGTTGTTAGGGGTAACCATTTTAAATGGAGTGAGGTTCTAAGGATCAGCTTTAGGTCCACTTTTGTTTATTATTTTTATGAATGATATTCATGAAAATTTTTCTGGAAACATGAATTGTTTTGCTGATGACGTCAAAGTTATGGGGGTTGTAGAAAATGATGAACAAGTAAATCAGCTGCAAGAGGATTTGGATCATATTACTAAGTGGGCAGACAAGTGGGGCATGGCAGTAAATGTTGGGAAATGTCAAGTGCTGTATTTAGGTCATGCAAATAAGCATACAAGCTATTATTTACAGGTTCAGTCATTAGTAAGGCAGATAATGTTATGGATCTAGGTATCTTAATAAATCAGGTTTTCAAGTTTAGCCAACAGTGCAGCATAGCTAGTAACAAAGCCAATAGGATGCTTGGGTTTATTAATAGATCTATTTCAAACAAGTCTAGGTCTCCTTATCTGAAGAAAGATATTAATTTATTGGAAAGGATACAAAGAAGGGCTGTAAGGTTAGTAAACGGATTTTCTAATTTAGACTGTGATTCCAGACTTAGAATGCTTAATATGTATAGTCTTGAGCAAAGGAGAACCAGAGGGGACATGATTCAGTTATTTAAATTTATTAAAATGAATTATGTTGCAGGGTTAGATTTTTGCACGGAAAGCAGGACAAGAGGTCATTGTTTTGGGCTGTTCAAATCTCAGGCTAACCTGAAAATTCGGAAAAAATACTATTTTAGCAGAGTAGTTGGTACTTGGAATAGTTTACTGGAAGAGGCGGTAAGGAGCAAGGGAGTAGATAGTTTTAAGAGGGTCATTGATCTTCATTGGGGTCTATAATTTGACTAGGACCAGCCCTATTGGGCCCAGAGCCTGTTGCTGGTTGTCGCATTTGCATTTCCCACAAATTGAATAAGGTTAAAAGACAGTTTTTCAAATTGTATTTTTCAATTACTTTTTAAGATTTTGTTAATTATAACACAGTTCTGTAAGAAATGCTCAATGCTTTCAGACTGCTACTGCCTTAACTTATGAAAAAAAAATTTTTTTGACTGTTCTTAGTTGGACACTTTAAAGAATTTTGGGTAAATCACATTTTGCCACAATATCTTTGATTCTGGAACCAAGCACATCCTATCATACAAGGAAAAGCTTTTGCAAAGGGTAACGATTCCAGAAAAAAATTCAATACTGCAAAACAGAGAAGTTAAAAAAAAGATTTAATTCAGAAATAGGAATTTTAATCAAAAAATAATAATAATAAAATAAATACATAAATAATGATTATAAATTAGAAATAAAATTATAGTAATAAATAAATGCATTCTATGATCTGAGTATAGAAAAATATCCTACCACATCTTAATTGAAGAAATTAAAACGTTACTTTAAGATTACCCTCTGAAAATAATCAAAATTTATAACGTGCTTCTCATGCTTTAATATACTCAGGCAAATAGTTCATAAAAATACAAATGATCACCTTTAACAGTTCGTTTAAAAGCAGAGGATATTTCAAAATTCGCTGAACTGGTTTAATCAACATTGCTGGAAGATCAAAGCAATTTGTTTGCCTTTTCATAATTTCTAACTTATGGTTAATATATTGTCCAGCAGAAGAATGCACATCAATCTGTAATAAATAACATTTTTATGAGTTTAAATGACATGCTCTTAGTTAGAGATAAAACAGATCAAGACGAAAAATGTTAAAACAAATTCTAAATTGACATGAATTATTTTTTCAAGCTCAAGAGACACGCAACTTTCTTCTAAAGATTGAATTAAACATCAAGCTTATTTTCAATAGCTTTAAAATATATATGAAAGAAAAAATAATGTGTTTATGAATGCAACAGTATGAAAAACAGTGTTACAAGTGCACAAATTGGCAACAGATTACAGGTATGTATCTCAGGATTTCAAGGAAACCGTTTTGTGAGATTTGTTACATGACTTATTATTGAAAAACTTTGCTATCATTTTTCCTCATTGAAAAAAAGAGCTCTTGAAACCCTGAAACATGTGTCAGCAACCAGTTACTGGAATTGTGAATTTATTTCGTTCTTTTTCCTACTATTAATTTGTTTCACAAAAGTATGTATTTAACTAACAAGCTGACTATACGGTGAAAATATAGGGTGCTGTTGAACTAAACTTTTTTAAATAATTGAACATGAAGTAAGAAAAGTATTTCAACTTCTGCAAGTGGGCCAAATATTTAGAATGTGATTTTGTAGTCAACACAGCAAAAATTAATGTAACTCTAAATTTAGTAACTTTATTCGGGACAAAATTAATAACTTAACAGACATTTTCAAAATTCTTGCGTTTTAATCAATTTTTGAAGAGGACAAAAAAAAAAAAAAAAAGAAGAAATTTAGCATCAAAAACCAAATTACTTTGTCGATGACCGAGTGGGCTTCATCGTGGTTTCTACAATAGTGTCCATAAACTTCTTTCATTTCTTCAGATATATCCACAAAGCATTCCCCTATCAACAAAAACAATCAAATAATTAAAATATTATTACTTCTCCAGTAGACAATAAATTAGAGCTGCAGAAAGGACTTTTAACTTTTTAACCTTCTAACTTTTGAGGCCTAAACTTTTTAGCATAATATAGCAAAATTTGCATGAAACAATAATGATCAGTTTAAGTTAAAAAGCATCAGTTCATCTTTTATAATGAAAGTTTTGTACAGACAAGTAGCAAAAATGTTTATGACTTTAATATCTCTTTTTATACAGTGTATAAACTAAAAACATTTTTTTTTTTTTTTTTGAAACCTGGAATATGTATTATCTCAAAACTTAAACATTCCACTGTTATAAACCCATTTATCTGGTACAACCTATGATCTATGAATGCAAATAAACTTTTTGGAATGAGTAATAGTAAACATATATAAGATAAATAAAACAATGCATTAATTCAGAAATTTTAATTACATAAACATTGAATGCACAATTAAAGCACTCAATTGGAATCATTTTATATTTTTGTGCAACGATCACACAAGATCAGTTAGATAAACTTATTACAATTGGATCAATAGCTTTCTTCCAAAAACTAAAATAAATCAGACTAGAAAATTAATAAAAATACAATTACGGTTATAAACAAATTTTTGCACACAAAAACTATTAGATCAACACGTGTTGAACAAAAAAGTGTAAGATCAACACACTTTTCTGAGAGCTGTGGAAGTATAAAGTAGTTAAAAACCATTAAAATATATAGAGAACAACCACATGGATTTGACAAAAGAAATATACAACTAAAAACTACATAAAATAGTAAATAAATAAGTTTTAAAAAAATGAAAAAACAAATTTTGCCCACATGATTTTCAATATCACTTAAGAATGATTTGAACATTAGGGAACATAGTAATAAAATCTCAGTTTGACACTAATAGTAATTTATAAAAATCAAGGCTACCAATCAATCCAGTCTCCTTGGATACTTTCTGCAGTCTCCTCAACAAACGACCAGCAACTTCAATAACTTCTTCTAAATTTCCAAAAAGAATTACGATGTCAATTCCTTTCTCCTGAAATAAAAGAGCATTTTGTAGCTGCTTATGAAGCTATGTAAAGAAATAAATAAAATGAACCTCAAAAAGTACCAAACCTTAAAACATTTCAAGGGCGAGGGGAGCAAAGAGTATGCATTAAATTTTATAGGAAAAAAGCAACAAAGTGCAAAATCGCTTGCACTTAAAAAGAAAAAAGTTTATACATATTGCAAGAATTTACTTTATTTTAGGGAGAAAAATGCAAACTTAAAACAAAGAGAAAGAAATGTATGTTTCAAATGGTGCAAACATTTGTAAAATTTAATTAAAAAACTTATAGTCAAAACATACTTAAAAAGTATTAAAACACATAATCTCTCACAACAGGATTAGGCTTTTATGAAAGTCTAATAAATTTTTAATTATTAAATAGAATTCAGATTATTGATGCATGAATAAGTTTTGAAGCACATCGAGACCGCACTTTTATTTTGTTAGAGCTTAAACCCTAATAAACACAAACACCTACACAGTGTGTCCCTGTTTAACGTTTAAGACCTCCTCTTTTGTAATCCTTAGTCTCAGATACATACTTCCAATTGCATGGTCAAAATATGATGGAGGGTTAAAATATTTTAAGTTAGAAGCAAAAAAAAAGGGAAAAAGATATTTAAAAAAATGAAAAATACTTACTCAATTAACATTTTATATGGCCCATAGAAGGTCTCCTTACTCATATTTAGCGGAATCACAAGCATGTAAAGAAAAATACTAATCCAAGAAATTCAAAACATTTACCACCAAAATTCAAGTTTAAAATTCTAAACGGCTCTGCTGAAAATGAGATGGATACTTATCACCCAACCAGAAGAGCACTGATTATGTGGTAATTATTGAAAAAACAACAACACATATTTATCCTTTTTAATGCTTTGTAAAAACAAAAGTAAATGCTCACTATGGTACGTAAAAACACCCAAAAGCTCCTATACAATTTAAGAAAAAAAATCAATTTATAAAACCGTTATATAGCCCTGAAAACCACAAGTTTAATTGGAATAATTCCCAAAATGCTGCATTTAATACCTCGATGAATATGTTGTGTCATACAAGTGTCAAATTTTTGTATTTGAATTATTTTTTATGCTTTTATGATTTAACTAGACTAAACATAAGTTAGAGGACCAAGGAGCCACCTATAAAAAGTTTTTTTTTCAAATTTTCTTTTGCTTTACTTTATTTATCTTTAGTCTGCATCTTATTTAGACGATTTTTGCAATCCAAAGTACAGACTAACGGTTGCAAAAATACCGGTCAATACATGTCAATAGCATTCTTGCAAAATAACAAATAAGGACATCAAACCGGTTTGCGTTTAACTTTGTTCATTTCAACAATATTGTTAGGGAGATAATAAATACCTTTGCTTCCTCGGGGTTGCGCAAAAATGTTTCTTGCAAGAGTTTTAAGTCGGATATGTAATCACGTTCAGTTTGCAACAATTCTGTAACTATGCATTCCCTCTGCTCTTTCATTTTCTTCCTAGGAACAAAAATGGACCGTGAAGTTGGATAAAAATGCATAAAAGAGAAAACAAATGGAGCAAATGATACTTGTAATAAAATTCGCAGATCGTATCTATAAAACACTACATGAGTAAAAATAATAATAGCTTTGCAGTCACTAGTACCTGCAAAAAAAAAAAAAAAAAAAACTTTCTTAACACAATTACGCATTATAACAGAATTTTTACATGAAATACTGTTAAAGGAAATTTATCCTAATTATGTGTTAATTACATTCGCAGAAACTTGCATTCTCGCATTGTATAATTATTTTTCTTTCTAAAATTCAGCTATTCACTGATATTCAACAGGGATCTTATCACAAAATTGTACAGCATGCATTCTAAATTTTCAGGAGAAAGCATTTTGTAAAATTAATACAAAAAAAGTGAAGACATCTTTTCTTGAAAAGAAGGGGATGTGGGGGGGGGGAGGGTACGTTGTTGACTTGCATTCGTAAGAATTAAAAATGGAGCAAAAATGACTGCTTTGGTTATATATATGATCATCTGAAGATCATGAGTTTTTTTCAACAAAAGGTGTAATGAAATAAGTAACATTTTTCATGCCTACCATCATATCATTAGTCTTTTGTTTTAATTCATAAATAAATAATTAAATCTAGAGAGCTGTATTATTTGAAAACTGATTTTATTGTCCCGTTTATTATATGTAGTTTCTATGTGCGATGGTAATCATCTAAGTGTTCTATATCTATCTGCTTTTCTTAACCTTTAAATTAAGTTGTTATTTTTCAAACATTTAACATTCCCAAAAAATGTATTCTCTTTACTTATGCAAATGACTGAACTCGCAGGCTACCGGTGGATACTGACAAAGGTTACCAAATGAATATTTAAAAATAAATTTTAGAGAACTTCATATTAAAATTCTTCCCAAAAGCATATTATTCTCTGAAAAAAATATATATGGTAGAGTTTGGCACTGCTAGATTAAAAGACGAGATGACAACTTTATCACTCTCTGTTGTACTAAAAAAGTTGTTTTCAATTTACAGAAAAAAGAAAGTGTTTGACACTAATGTTTTATAAATACATCGTGTCACATAGGCGACTACAAGAATGCTGAAAATACAGGGTGTCCACTCCTATCGTGGACCAATAGCTAATTTCTTAACCATTAGAGATAAGCATGTAGTTCATTTAGGAAAAAATCTCTAAATTACGAAAGGAATTTTGGGTCGATTCAATGTTTTTCAAAAAATCAAATTTTGAAAGAGTTACGAAATTTAGATTTTTATACAGCCCCCCAGTCCTATCAATCATGATTAGTAAAACATTCTTGACACTGTAACCTTTAAAACTAAAAAAAATTAATGTTCTACCACAAAAATTGGCCGAGTTATGACGTTTTGAAAAATCAAGATTTTGCATTATTTCATGACGTCATCGAGAGATCGCTTAAGGGACCCTATGCGAAATCCTTCAAAATCTTGATTTTTCAAAACGTCATAACTCGGTCAATTTTTGTCGTAGAACAGTGATTTTTTTCAAGTTTTAAACGTTAGTGTCAAGAATGTTTTACTAAATATGATTGATAGGACTGGGGGGCTGTGTAAAAATCTAAATTTCGTAACTCTTTCAAAATTTGATTTTTTGAAAAACATTGAATAGACCCAAAATTCAGAGATTTTTTCCTAAATGAACTATATGCGTATCTCTAACGGTTAAGGAATTAGCTATTGGTCCACGATAGGAGTGGACACCCTGTATAAGAAATAAGTTTAGGAGTTCAGAAGTGGCTTAAACAGTGAACTTACATTTTTTCCTGGTCTCTTCTTTGCCTTTCAATTTCCTTTTTCCTCGCTACTTCTTCCTCTCGCAAATTACTTTCCTCAATTGCATTGGTGCTTTGCGTATTTTCAGACGAGTCTGATTTCGTGGAGTCAGTGAATTCTAAAATCAGTTATTTCACATATTCAGAGAATTTCGTTATGTAGAAGAACTTTCAACATGAGTTAAAAACACCACATATATTTAAGAATAATCTATTTCATTTGAAATCTCTGACAAGCAGAGAAGCTTTACGGATATTTTACGGCATGTTGTTTTATGAAATTCATTTGGTTATTATGAAACAATTTATTGCTGGTATTTATGCAAAACTATTAAGAACAGTCGAAGTTGTAAAGAAACAAGATAGTTGACACATTAAAACTGAAAAAGAAAAAAAAAAGCCAATCAAAACAAGTAAAGATTAAATATATCGAAAATGCTAAAATGCATACGTCAAAATGTTTAGAATGAATCAGCAATTTAATATATAGTACATTAGGAATTATTTTTCTTTCGGAAACTAATTCCTCAGAATACACAGAAACTATGGAAAATATCATTGCTAAGCAAATTTTGACAATTAAGAGCCAATATAGGCAAAAAACTAAAATAACACTAGTTTTAAAAATATGTGCAAATTATTTAAACAAAGAAATATTTTTCACTACAGCCTTCATCATCAACAATTCTGATAATAATAATTTTAGCAACATTTTCAGATAAGGATAAATGTATTAATAAATATTTCTAACATCCCAGTGTGAAAAGATTTTTAACCTAAATATATTGAACGCTTTTTTGGGAATAAAGACATAATTATCTTACTTTGTAATTCTTCAATTTCACCTTTGAGTTCATTTATCTCCATATCTAGCAGATCTATTTGTGACTTTATTTCATTTGATGTAAAAGTGTTTGAAGTTTGGTGAGATTCACTTTGTAACTTATTTCGGCAAGTTACACGTTGCTAAAAAGAAATAAAAAAGAAAATAAGTAAAATTTACTTGTTTAGTAACACTTCTCCTTTTAAAAAAATAATCATCAGTTAATTTTGAGACTTAAGGCTTACCAATTACTAATCGATTTGAGCACTAGATGAATCATTATTTTATAGTCATAGGAATTAAAACATTTTCTTACAGTAAATGCAACTTTAATTTCTTTTATATAGTGTCAAATTAAAAAAAATAATGAAATTTTTATTATATATACTCATAAAAATTCCACACATAAAAAAATTAATATAATTAAAGTGTTTTAAGCAGTCTTTTTGATTTTATCAAAACACATTTAATATTGAAAAGCATATATAAAATAACAAAAGGGTGGATATGAAAAAACAAACTAATGAACAAGAAATAAAAAAATACACAAGGCATGATACGATTAATAAAAGCACGCTAGGCTTGCTTTCTTTTTAATGAACGAGAGAAGTCAAGGCTAATAAAATAGGTTTAATTCTCATATTAAGAAATAAATTAAACTTTAAAAAATGAGGAAAAAACCTAGATCCTATGGTCAGAAAATCCAAAAATGACAAAACTATCTTAATAATAAGTACAGATGGTTTGAAAGACGTAAGGGGGGGGGGGGATCTTAGTTCAGATAAAAGTAAAGATTGCAACTTTGTTGAATACCAGGTGAGCAGTAAGTGTAATATTTGTTTCCAAGTATTACTTATAAAACCTCTCCAATCAATTGTGCCTAACTTTTGTTAGTAACTTCCTCAACCCTTCCAAACCCCCCTTGCTTGAAACAGGATTATCAAAAAAGATATAGAAAATTTATAGAAACAAAATCAAACCTTTAACTTCTGATTCTTTGCATTCAGCTGTTCATTTATGTCACTGGAATCAAATGCTAGAAAAAAAATGCGAGAATTATTAGAATACCATTTTAACAATTCAGCCAGATCAAAGAAGTTATACAAAGATGCAACTATAAATGTATGTATTTCATAATTTCAGTTAAAAACTTTGAGTCTAATGCCAGCTAATCAATAGATAACTAGTCAATACATACAGTGAGGAAAGCCATTTGAACTTCCATGACTTGAAGAAGTAACAGTGGAGCTGTTTGCACTGCAAGAATTGGTCAAGCCATTATGAGCACTACGAGGGAACTTTGAAACACATGTTGGCGGTGGAGGTCTAACTGGTGTTTTGCTGATAGAAAATCCTGCAGAAAAAAATGCAACCAGTAATGAACAAAGGAATTTAAAAAATATACAAATGAATACAGTTGAAATCTTTTAATACAACTACTGCTTATACGGAAACGGCGCTAAAAAAAGACATTTTGCTAGTTAAAGATTGATTTGCTTATTCTCCATTTGTAAGTCCATTTTCGTCACTTATCAGCAGTGGGCAAAAACGGTTGTTGCAAAGAATGGAACTCGCGCTCCTTTAATGCTGCAAAATAATTGTGAAGGAATTTCTCTTATAGAATAACCTTCTCATGGGTCGATGCGGAATAAGATTCCACATACAATGCAGCAAAAAAGTAAAAATCGCCATTTTTGAACTTACGTTGTTCTGGTTCTGAGGTACAGTATTTAGTTATGTTAAAAACTCATGTAAGGTATATCCATTAAGAAACAAGTTCTAGCTAAGACAAACGAATTTTTTGAAGCTCATCACTAACACTTTGGTAATGGAATACTATAAGCCTTTGCAAAAGAAATTATTCAGCATTTTACAGGGTTGAAGAAAGTCCCACGTCTTGAGAAATTTATACTGAATTTTTTCTAAAGATAATAAAGCACATACATCTGTTTGCATGTGGGCATTAAAATTTGCTTAGGGATAAAACTGTATAGCTCTCAAATTGCAGTACCACTTCAAAACAATTTTATGCTGCTTTGGTGCTTTTTGTGCAGATATCTGAATGGTGAAATACAACATACCTAAAAGCAACGAAAAGTTTTTTCCCCAAAAATATTAAATTTTAAGAAGTGAGGTAAATTTTTCTCCATATGATTAGATTACAATGTGTTCATTAGTGGTGATAAAATAGTAGAAGTTCTTTTTTCAGCATAGATGGACAACTTTTTTTTCCAATTACACTTATTAATATTGTTACAAATAATGTCAAATACGAACAAATTCCTGAATTTTTAATATTATAATCTAGTTTAACAATATATTCATTGATCCTAAAGCTATGAAAACATTAATGACGCTTCTTAAACACCAAACGTGCGAACACCAATGCTAAACTTCAAAAGGTTTTCTAAAATTTAAAGCAATAATTTAGTTCACATGAATGTGTTGCACAAATTTAAGACTAAACATCAGTTACATTTGATTACATTCTTAGGTACCAATACACACATAGTATCCCTTACTTTGGTTGTATTGTGGAAGTTCACTATCACTTTGAGTAGTTGTAGTATTTGAAGAATCTACAGAGTTTGACCAACTAAAAAGCAAAAACATATATTAAACATGGCAAAGAATGTTTCAAAGGATTTCTATAACTTTTTGGGTTACATTTAAAGAGTTGAAAAAATTAAAACAAAACTGATGATTTTTTTTTTTTTTTTTTTCAACTTAGGCACAAGTAAATTAAATTGCATGAATATAATATGGTTTTTCAACATTTAAGTCATAACAACGCCAAAAATAGTAAAAACCATACAATGGCAGAATTAAGACATAATTTGAATAATTTTTGTATCAAATCAAATATAAAATAAAAATAAAATGTATGGAAACAAAAATGGCAAAAATTGAGTTGTATCTGAAGCACTCGTGCGCTTCAATGATTTCCCATATTATAAAGATTAAAATTGAACACCCCCCCCCCCCCCACTCACCCCAAAAAAAAGGGAAAAAAACAGGAAATAGCAATGAATTTATGATTTTCAGCATATAAGTTCCTTCAATTATGATTTATGGTATTAAAAGGTTTCAATCATGAAATTTATTACAATTTTTGGATGGATGAATGATTCTATGAATCATTTGCAAGAACTTTTAATAGCATCATTTAAAAAACAGACATCCAAGTCAGTATATTGCACGTAGACATTGAACAGTTTAACTAAGAACATTGATATATTTTAAATGAGAGCAAGATCTGAAGAGAAATACATTACTGAAACAAATCAAGTTTAAAAAAAAAAAAAAAGACAGGAGTAATAAATTAGTTTTATCTCCTAATTACTAAGCATCACTAAGCAATAGACTATTGCAATATACTGCCAACAGTATTTAAACTGTCTTATTCCTATCTTTCTTTTTTTTTTTTTTTGGTTGAAAGTTATTGCTTTTATGAGCAGCCTGTATGTTTCAAAGAATTATTCCAATGTTTTCTGGATGCTAGAAAACCATTGAAACAAAGAATACTTAAAACAAAGTGCTGAAGAATACACAAAAAA